>JAXIVJ010011138.1:12500-35000 GCA_036785665.1 Chirona hameri
CTGTATGCCTGTTAAAATACATGCCTGAGGACCGTGAAATGTTGACGATATAATGCCAGAACATATGTCTACTCATTCCCAAATTTGTATGTAGGTACGTACATTTGGTCGTGATCTATTGTACTGTAAAGACAACGTGACATATTACGCATTTTCCTTACATTTTCCCTCTCCCAACAAAACACGTTCCAAACTTGTAACGTAAGCTGGAGGCGTTTGGATGAGGATAGAGATTTGAAATTTTGCACAACCGTTTATAAGACTTCTGTAGATGGCTCTGCTGATTTTCAAGTAAATCCATTAATTTTTGCACATTTTGTGAACTCCGAAACAAAAAATGACCAACACAACTTTTTTTCTCACTGCAGTTTTATTTTAACGTGAGCGATCGCACCTCCCTCATCGCAGACCACAGCGTCCAGTCATCGCTTCCACTGCAGGATGCTTCGCCTGATAGTGTCCAGAGTCACTCACTTCCATTCAGCCACTATCACAGCCCTTAACTCCTCTAGAGAGTCGAACTTCCGACGGCGGTACTCGTACACCGCCTCTGCCAGGACGCTCCAGACGCAGTAATCCAGAAGGCTAAGATTCGGTGAGTTCGGCGGCCATTCGTCCTTGCCGATGAAGCAAGCAAGATGGAGCTCCTTTCGATTGTAGCAGAGGAACCCAGTGATTCCTGTCGGATCGGTGTGGCTTCACCGGCAAGGACGAGTGGCCGCCGAACTCACCGGATTTCTGAATCTTAGCGTCTGGAGCGTCCTGGCAGAGGCGGAGTAGAGTGCGGAGTAGAGTCCCGCCGTCAGAAGTTCGACTCTCTGGAGGAGTTGAGGGCTGCGATAGTGGCTGAATAAAAAGGACCTCGGATTTACCACGTTCAGAACAGCGATTTTGCTGTTCAGAAAACCTCAAAATTAGAAATTGATCAATGTAAATAAAAAGGCATGTTCCTAGACCAGTTTTGGCTCAGAAATACAAAGAAGTTAATTATTTGTTCGCATCTCGTCAAAAAAAGTTTTAATTTTTAATTTTCTAAATAACGTCATCAGTTTCTACACTTAGAGAGTCATCACTCAGTCAAAAATGCACATATTGCTTTGACATTTGGTATAGGTATTGCCCATACTCAGTTCTCTCGCATATATTACGGTTTTCTAATATCTTTAAAATTTTGATTTTGTGGGGATTTTTCCAATTTATTTTTATTTTAGGGGTCAAAAACCCACATTTTTGCAAATCCGAGATTGCCATTTTAAAGAGAATGCCATTTTGTATCTTTGGTGATTTGCGTTTGCAATTTTCTTTAAAACTCTGTTTTCTACGATTTTTCAAATATTTCTCTTTTTTTTAACCAACATGACGTCATCAAAACATGATTATCTCCCAACCTACTCGACCAATTTCAATTAAATTTTTACAGCATACGTATAATTGTTGTAAACTCAACTACCAAAATTTAAGCAAGATACATAGCATTTGTAAAAAGTGATTCAAGAAAAATATCAGGGAGGGGGGGGGGGGGACCTGTCAGGCCACCCCGTGGGGCGAGGGTTAAAAGACATACAGTTTAAAGTTCGGGACGTTTTTTCGGCCCACCCGGTATATCCAGAGCTTTTCAGCTTATCTCATTACAACTAAGTTTTGTGGCGGTTTTCTCATTCCTGAATATATCTATGAGTTACGTACAATATCGCTAGTTAATTTCTCCACAGCAACTATCAGGCTATAATGGTCAACTTTTTTCTCATCGAATCATGGATCCCCTGTTCAAATAATATACGCAAAACTAGATAACATACACAATTATCGCATTTGACTGGGTAGGTGGACACTGGACGTGGAGCCTTCCAAGTTCCAATCGCAACTTTTCACATACACACTTGCACTCGGCCTCACCTAGTTCATGTCAGGTTTTGTAAGAAAAGTTTCGATCAGAAGATTCCGTTTCCCCGGTATCGTTCAAGAATGTATATTCTTACATTGATTGATTTGTAAGGCCGAAAACCAAAATGTTGATGACGGACACTCCATTTCATTTAAAATACAGAAATAAAATAAATACTTCGACATGCCAAACGTTCTCAATTAAAGCCATATTATTGGCCACTTGATGCCCTTTGCTGATGGGAATGGTGCTTTCGTAGCAGAGACAGCATCAATAACGTAGAACAGCTGAATACGTAGTAGTTACCTATGTAGTATTGTGTGCAGGCACGTAGCCAAGGGGGGGGGGGGGGGGGGCGCCTCCTCCCCTGGAGGCCAGGGGGCCCTTTTCGGCACGCTGCGCGCGCCGAAAAGGGCCGACAAGACCGCGCTTCGCGCGGTATCATGGGCTCAAGAGAGTTTATAGCAATTCAGAGGCCCCTTAGGGCTACAGAGCCTCTCTGAAAGACAAGACGGCCCATTGGACGTTCAAAAGATCCCTGTGCATGTCAGAGGGCCCCTTGCCAGACCGAAAGGGCCCCTGAGCGGGTCAGAGGGCCTCCTGAACACGTCGAATAGGCCCATAGCCAGCACAGAGGGCCCCTGGGCAGGTTGGAGAGGCCCCTGGGCATTTCGGCAGGGCGACAAAGCAGCGAGCGCAGTCCCTTGTCAGGTCGTAAGGGCCCCTGAGCAGGCTGGAGGGCCACTGGACAGACCAGAGGGCCCCTGGAAAGTGCAAAGGGCCCCTGAGCATATAGGAGGGGCCCCTGACCAGACCGAAAGGGCCCCTGGGCGAGTAAGAAGGACCCCTGAACATGCCAAATTGGCCCCTAGCCAGCACGGAGGGCCCAGGGCAGGTCGGAGGGCCCGTTGAGCATATGGACAGGGCACAAAGCAGCCAGCGCAGTCCGATCAGAAGAGTCGCTGGGCAGGTCGGAGGGGCTCCTGGGCAAGTCAGAAGGGCCCCTGGCTAGACCAAAAGGGTCCCTGGGCCGGTCGGAAGGGCCCTTGAACATGCCAGATGAGTTCCTAGCAAGACTGAACCCTGGGAAGGTCAAAGGGGCCCCGAGCATGTCGACAGGGTGAAAAGGCAGCCAGTGCAGTCCCTGGCCAGGTCGGAAGGAGCTCTGAACAGGCCGAATGGGCCCCTTGACACACAATAGGGGCTTCTTGGAAGGTCAGAGGGGTCCCTGGTCAGACCGGAGGGTCCCAAAGCACGTTTCAAGCTCCCATTTTAATATTGTTTTCTTGTGGAGTAAGTTGCCTTTGTATTTAATCTAATCACCCACTCCGCATCATGTCTTTTCGCGGATCCCAGATGAGTCCTAGTCGGAAGGGCGTTGGAAAGGTCGGAGGGGTCCCTAGACGGTCTGAAGGGACCCTGGGCCTTTCAACAATAAGAATGCAGTTGTCCAGGGAATACAACTAAAAAAAAATCGCGCTGCTCCGCGGCGCAATTTAACTACACATTATATTATATGCGGGTTAAAATAATCGTGCCGTTTCACGGCGCATTTATGTGTTATGTTGCTACTTTTTATTATATAATTGGGCAAACTAGTTCGCTTTAGCACTTTTTACCGCACTTTTGAACGCACAATAGCATTTTTAGAGGTCCGCACCATACGCAATGCGACGCATTGATGCGAATGCATATCCAGGGCATAAAACTCAAAATTTTCGCGCCGCTCCGCAGCGCAATTGATTTAAGAGTTGCAGGTATTGAGCCTAAACAAATATTCGAAGTTGGTATAGCTGATTCTAAATTGGTGTCGCTGGTTCCGAAGTTGGTATGACCCATGTCATACCTGTCATACTGCATTCTCCATTCTTGTAACGTGCCTTTTCATCCGTTTTGTTTGGCCCTTTCAACGCTTGGGAAGGGGGACCTTTCAACGCTCGGGAAGGGGGCTCTTTCGAGGCCCTGGACGAAATCCTGGCTATGTGCCTGATTGTGTGATCCCTAAAGAATAAAGTCAATATGGAGATAATGACGACAGTAATTCAATATATATTCACACAAAGCTTTCGGTAACAAGTACCATGATCACTGTGGTTGAGTGCGGTCAACATCAGATATAAACCATCTAAAGATTCTATACAACATATTCACTTGAGTATTTCAGAACAATATCACAGCAAACACGAAAACTTTTAGAGGCAACTTTTAGAGGCAGAAGGCATCTTATCTCGGGAAACATTTAACTCCAGAAATGGTTTTATAACATTGGCTTCCTCTGCGGTTAGTTTAGCTGTGAAAGCATTCTGAAATACTCACGTGAATATGTTGTATATAATCTTTAGACGGTTTATATCTGATGTTGACCTGACAATTGACATGACCTGACATCCCTGCATTCAACCACAGTGATCATGGTACTTGTTACCGAAAGCTTTGTGTGAATATATTGAATTACTGTCGTCATTATCTCCATATATGTCATGGATAACTCACAATAAAGTCAATATTTCCAAGTACTCAGGTGTGCGAAAAATGACGTTACACAAAACTTGAGTACATACAAGACATGGTGGAGTCCTTACGCAGACCATGTGGCGCGCATACGAGTGTGGGGCAGCACATGGATACCAACCAATTCATCACCATACGCAGGTCCACGCACATGGACCACGCACACGGTCCTTCCGCAGACCATGTGGCGCGCATACGAGTGTGGGGCACATGGATACCATGTGGGGCACATGGATACAAACCAATTCATCACCACAGTCCACACCAATTGGTTAGACAGACTGCTATGCACATTGTGTTTGACTTTCCTCGTCACATTTGCCGTCATGTATTTGCAATGGCATGCACATCCTTCCGTGCTGCATGCTATGGTTATAACACAGAGAAGGTGCTACTATTGCATCATGATATTTACTGTAAGGATTTGCTCGCTTCATGACTGAGGTCACTGTATGAAAGGCATTTCGCCTCAACCGAAATGTTATGAAATGTAGTGTACTGCTACAAAAAAATCAGCAAAGCCATGCAGACTGGTTATTAATTCACCTTTTTTTGGAAGGATTGAATCACGATTCATTTTGGAATATGAATGATTCAGTCACGGTTTAATTCATAGATAACCATTTTGAAAAATGAATCTTTCCGATTCAAAGAATCAAAACATGTTTTGATCAAATCGCCTTTGACTCACCATTTAAATAGTATTGCAGTCTTTTTTTAATTCAATTAGCCTTGTTTCCAGGGGCGGCGGATTCGGGGGGGGGGGGGGAGCAGTGGGACAGCCGCCCCCGCTGGCAAAATCAAGCGGGGGAAAAATCATCTTTTTGCCCCCCTCTTCCGTAGTTGAAAATTACATATCCTTTACCATATATGCTAAAAATGATGAGCATTACAAAAGTTTAAAAATAAAACGAAATATATACTTCATATGGCAGTACAATATGGTAGCTTGTTCCTGAGGCAAAAGTGACGCAAATCAATATTTGGCTACTGAAAACGGGTCTTGTTTTCTGGCAGCTATTACATTGCAATTGCATGTTACCCTAACTTAATTTCCGGGCTCTGGCAACCCTGATAGATCGCCACTCTAAATCACGATATATCATCATCATCGCCTTTAATTTTCCTTCAAATCCTTCAACCTATGTGTTTAAGCTATATGACTTCGTAAACTGAATCAGGGACGTAGGCCACGGGGGTCATGCCCCCCCCCCCCCCCCCCCTGAGCGATCCAGTTTACACTAAATAAAATGGGATTCCATCAAACTTTCACATTACGTCTATGGGCATTGCATGGAAAGAATCGAGTTTGAAATATCTCCGACTGCACTCCCTTCCCCCTCGGCAGGTAAAGGGGTATTGTGGCCCCTCCCTGAGCAAAATCCTGGCTACGTGCCTGAACTGAATTGATCGAAGTCTTGCCCGCCCCCCCCCCCCCGTCAAAATCCAATCCACTGCCACTGCTTGTTTCTATGCGGGTTTTGATTCAATCATGCTTAATTAATACAAAAAAATCCGGTGGTGAGTCTATTCTTCATTGATTCAAGGGATTTTGATTGAACGATTCCAATCGATTCAATCAGAGTCGAATCAATAACCAGTCTGGAGCCATGGTCCAACCACCCGCAAGCTAAGACAGCGCGCTAGACGAGCTGCATACCGACCGGAGAGATGGGCAACAACAGGAGAGATGGGTAACAAGTAACAACAGGCATTATTGTCGGGACTGGAAACGGAAAGCAACCGACCTCATTTTTACCGAGCGGGCGCGAAGCGCCCGTGAGGTTTCTCGTCAACTTACTAGACAAATTTACATTTGACCCAGCCCGACCCGGCCATACAGACGCTTTTCGGAAGCTAATAACTTTGCAACCACTGCTCCGATTGAGATCGGGGTTTCACCATTGGATAGGACCATCAAATCAATTTTGATTTTGTTATGGTGCGTTCTGATAGGGGTGGTACCACAGCACGTGGCACCCGCAGACGTCGACATGAACAAAAATCCTTCTTGATAAAAATGGCCTGATTTATCTAAGCATTCGTTTTTTTTATACGCTGAAGCATGCAGCGCTCAGGACGTACTCTCTTTTGGCAGATTCGAGAAAGGAGATCATGCACAATTTAATAAAACTTTTTTATATTGGCATGCATGGAGGCCTGGCAATTTATATGGGGGGACTAAAAGGACTAAAAGGACTAAAAGGACTAAAAGGACTAAAAGGACTAAAAGGACTAAAATGACTAAAAGGACTAAAAGGACTAAAAGGACTATGTGTTACTACGTGTGCTCCCGTGCCGTTTCATATTTCAAACCTGTTCTAGCTTTACCAGTGCGCGCCCGCTCGGTCATCGCCCACAAAGGCGTTTTACTGGTTGTATCGGCATATATTGCATCACCAACATAATCCTTATTCTACAAGAAAGTGTATGACGATGCAATGATGTCCGTGAAGTTGGCGACTTATTTAGCGACGACCTCTGATCTTTCCCAAAAAGACATATATGATCAATTAGACCACGAAGAACACAAATCTGACGTTTGTTTTCTATAGCACGTGTCCTTCAAGGTCAAACTCAAGGTCAAAGGACGGGGAACTGAAAAAGTGTCAGAAGTTACCGTTCGATTTGGATTTTTTTTTTAACCAAAATGTAGCTCAGGAAAAGTTGTAGCCGCACATCGAAAATCATATTAATCGAGGTCCAACTTCAAGGTCAAAATCAAAGTCAAAGGACGAGGAACTGAAAAAGTGCCAGAAGTTACCGCTCGATTTATATTTTTTTTACCAAAGTGTAACGCAGGAAAAAGTTGGAGTTGAAAGTTGGATCTCGATTAATTTGATTTTCGATGTGGGGCTACAGCCCTTCTTGCGCTACATTTTGGTTTAACAAAAATCAAAATCGAGCGATAACTTCTGGCACTTTTTCAGCTCCCTGTCCTTTGGCCTTGATTTTGAACTTGAAGTTGGACCTCCATTAATTTGATTTTCGATGCGGCTACAGCCCTTCTTGCGCTACATTTTGGTTTAACAAAAATCAAAATCGAGCGGTAACTTCTGGCACTTTTTCAGTTCCCCATCCTTTGACCTTGAAGTTGGACCTCGATTAATGTGATTTTTGATGTGCGGCTTACAACTTTTCTTGCGCTACATTTTGGTAAAAAAATATAAATCGAGCGGTAACTTCTGGCCCTTTTTCAGTTATCCGTTCTTTGACCTTGACTTTTACATTGAAGTTGGACTTCGATTAATTTGATTTTCGATGTGTGGCTACAACTTTTCCTGTGTTACATTTTGGCTAAAAACATCAAAATCGGGCGGTAACTTCGGGCACTTTTTCAGTTCCCCGTCCTTTGACCTTGAACCTTGAAGCTGGACCTTGAAGTTGGACCTCGATTAATTTGATTTTCGATGTGCGGCTACAACTTTTCCTGCGGCACATTTTGATTAAAAAAATCAAAATCGAGCGGTAACTTCCTTTGACCTTGACATTGACCTTGAATTTGGACCCCGATCAATTTGATTTTCGATGTGTGGCTACAACTTTTCCTGAGCTACATTTTGGTAAGACAAAAATCAAAATCGAGCGGTAACTTCTGGCTCTTTTTCAGTTACCCGTTCTTTGACCTTGATTGTTACCTTGAAGGACACGTGGTATATAAAACAAACATCAGATTCGTGTTCCTCGTGGTCTAATTGATCATATATAGTATTTTGGGAGACATCGGAGGTCGTTGCTAAATAAGTCGCTAAATAAGTCGCTTCAACTTCAAAACTTCACGGACATGATGCAATGGCCGTTTCGTTAATGCTCGTATAGCTGATTTTCGTACCAATAAATGTTGGTAAAGGAGATGTTTACAGCAAAAGTATGCATCCGCTAAATGTTGTCCGGATGTTCGTACTGCACATGTTTCAGACACAAATTATTGTCCATACGTTCTAATAAAAGCTGTAGGAATCTCCAAACCTATAGGTATACAAAAACTACCTACATCACAATTGCCCGGGTCTCATATGTTTGTCACGGAAGCTAATTTCGTGAATGCGAAAATGATGTTTCATTTCAAGGGACGTTCCAACGATCGCCATTGCTTCACATTAATAATTCACCAGCAGTTTTGGTTATTGTTATAATTTCACTGCCCGCATCATTTCGAATAACTTCTCGCCTAACAGCCTTTTCATTGGCATGCGAGCCGCGACCCATCAGCGAAGCATCTGTCGACCTGTCCTTTTCGAAGCATGCTGGTTTGACTTGCAATGTAACATTGTTAGGCCAAATTGTTAACACTGTCGTATCAATGAACAAGTTGATCTGTACAACAGATAATATATATTCATGGGCGAGTCCAATGATTAACGTTCATGAACGAGACGCGTAGCGTCGAGTCTATGGCGAACTTTCATCATTGGAAGAGCCCATGAATTAATTTTTCGTGCAACTCAACAATTTAATTCATTTTGCAAGCCTTCATTCAAGCCTCGCCCATAGCAAAGTAAGCATGCAATGACCCAATGAGGATCACCTGCTTTGAGGCCGTTGAACTGCCCATGATTACATCCAAGAGACCATGACGAGCTTTGATCATAGGCAGTTACAGATGCACACGAGTCGCTATGGAACATGGTCTTTCAGTTGCATGATAAACACATTTCATCGGAGGAAAATATATGACTACACAAATGCGCCACGTTTGATTATGCACTTCAATTGCCATTCAAAGGTCACCGCTAGGCTAGAACATTATCGCGGTTGCGAGCGTTCGCGATAACGAGTATTCGCGATTTGATTAATTACGTTACGTTCATTAGCATAAATGGATAACCGAACATTAGCGGGTCTGCAGCATGCACATTCGGGCCCCACAGACAACTGTGAGTCCCTGCAACATACCCTGCATACCCTGTAAAATTATTGTTCTTGGGCCTTGGCACTGAAATGGACTAATTCATTCTGCCTTCCTATCATGGCAGCTCAAGAGCGGCAGCACACACTTCGAAATGTAATAACCACCGACAGGGGCTCCACCACGGCGGGAAGAAGGACATGCCCCCCATTTTTGAGCCAGGGGATTCCCCCCCTCCAAAAAAAATCCCTCACCAACAAGATTGCTGGACATTAATGTTCAGTTGTACTTGTTAGTTTTATGCCCCCAAGCTCAACACATTTTCGCTGATGTCCTTCCACCCCGCTCAACAACTTTTCGCTGACGCCACCCCCACCCCCGCTCAACAACTTTTCGCTGACGGAGACCACTGGGCTTCCCTGGATTCCGTCTCTCCAATTGCATTAGGGCGAGGCGGAGCCCCTGACCACTGACCAAATAATACGACAAACCAGTCAAACATTTGCACTCCTGATACACACTTCCATTCTTAGCAAAAGTCTGAGGCGACACAATTTGAGTTTCTAAAATACCCTGACCACTTGCCCCTCCCTTTTCGACTTCGCGCTGCCCGGGCACCAAGACCGCCCCTCGCTCCACCCTCCCCCGACCATTGACCTGCATAACCGATCAGTTGTTTTCTATGGGTGGTGCGTCGGGGCTGCCACCACCTGCTGCCGACAACACCGACCGTTACACGACGACGGGACTGGGGCGGGATGCGACGCCCTGAACCGGTGCGTGCGTGCGTGCGTGCGTGCGTGCGTGCGTGCGTGCGTGCGTGCGTGCGCGTGCGTGCGTGCGTGCGCGTGTGTGCGTGCGTGTGTGTAAGTACATGTGTGTGTCGCCTCACACCAGACAGGCAGACAGACACGCCACCCGTCTGACGGCGTCGTTACGGCCTGTGCGGGCACCGCGCCGGCCGCCACTGACGGTAAACACCACCCGCTCTGTCCCCGCGTGGACGCCCCGCCGCCGGGACGGGGCGCTGACGAACCCCGTCAGAGGTGACTGGTAGCCGGATCGCCTTACTCGGGACGGCACCGGCCGCCCACCACTCCGACGAGGACCACCCATGTCCGCCGCCGGGAGATATTAGCAGATCCGGCCCTATGACCGAGGAAGACATCGCAAGGATTATTTTCATGTTCCTGGCAGGACCTTGTGTTCGGCTTGGGTTCGGCGCCTCCTACCGGCAGCCGCCCCTCGCGTCGCTCCTCCGTTGTGCTGTGTTTTCGCGTGTAATTCAGTTTCGGCCAACTGCAGGTTTTGTCTCATCTCAAGAAGTGGTGTTTTCGGACCGTTTGAAGTGATTTTTCGAGCCTCCTTTCGTAGTGATCATAGTTATTTATACTCGCCCGGTATTTTCAATAGCCATAGCCATGACCCACGCTGGACTGGCCGGCATTCTACCGGTTTCCGAAGAGACCAACACCTTGCCGCCTCGACTTCTACCGCTCCACGCTCTACCGTCGTCGCCGACACTCTGCCAGACCGAGCCGGGTCCTCGCCGGACTCAGCCCCCATGGCCATCCATCACCCGCCCGCCGCCCAAGGGGCGGACAGAGGCGGAGTAAGGCGGCACTGCCGGGGGAGAAGAGCCGGTCGGATAGTCCAAGCGCATCGACATCGGGCCAGAAACGCGGAACATCAGCGTCGCCAGGACTACGACCGCGCTTTAATCCCCCTGGCGGGCCCTGGACCCGCCCCTGGCAGGCATAGGGGAGAGTCCACCGGCCCAAACTCGGTCGAATGATTAGAGTCCGGTCAGGCGGACCGGGGTTGGCGGGCGCCGGCGACACCGACGGCCGTCAGCGAGGCACCGGGGAGGCGAGGCACCGGGGGTCCGTGTAGGGTGCCGACTGCCAAACTTGAACGACAGTGATGGGATGGGGCCCCGGCCGGTCGTCCCGGAGCCGGCTGGCCCCGCCACCCGCTTCCTGGTGCGGCCGCGGCGGCTGACCCTGCGTCAGACCCGCCGGGCGGCCGACGACTGAGCGGCGGCGGCTACACAACCGGAATCGACGTACCGACCGAATCGACTGCGTACATCATCAGCATCGACGTACAGCTTCGGACATGCCAACATCCGCTCCCTAAAACCAATAATGAATTAAATCAACCTCCTGCTCCAACATCATTCTGACATTTTGTCCGTGTCCGAGACGTGGCTGAAGCCGAGTGTCCTGACCCGAGTGCTGGTTTTCCCCGGATATAGCATCATCAGATGTGACCGCACGAGCCAGCCCGGCGCGCGGGTCAAGGCGCGAGGCGGAGGCGTCGCAATCTTGACGAGAGACAATCTCCGCGTGACACAACTACATATCGGCGGCTCCGACCCCAACCTGGAGTCGCTTTGGCTGTCCGTCAGCGGTGCAGGGTGCCGTACAGTGGTGGTCGGGGCAATCTACCGACCTCCGCCACTTCGGTGCCCGGAGCGCTCGAGATGATCAACCAGCAGCTGGGGACGCGGTCTCCACTGACAAGCCGGTCGTCGTCATGTGCGACTTCAACATCAATCTGCTACAACAGGACTGCCCAGGTGCACGGGGCCTCCAGCGGATCCTGAGCGACCTGGACCTCACGCAGCTGGTGCGTGAGCCCACGCACCTCCACCCGACACCCACGATGCTGGACCTGGTCATAACCAACCTGACCGACTCGCCTGAAATCGTCGTTGTGCCCCAGGATCAAATCGCCGACCACCAGTCGGTACTCCTCAGAGCCGGGGTGCGCAGATAGTGCCCCCCGCCGCCGGCCATACAGAGGCGCTGGGAGCGTGTCGACTGGGACGTCATGTACCTGAGCCTCCTGACAGCTGACTGGGGACCACTCTACAACGCCCGGACGGCTGACGAGAAGCTGACGGCATTCATGGCGGTCTGGGATGCAGTGGTCGACGAACACTGCCCGCTCGTCACGGTCACGGTGAGACGGCGCCAACCGGCGAGTCCGTGGCTGCGCGACAATCCCGAGCTGACGTCGGCGATGGAGGACCGCGACGAGGCCCGGCGAACCTGGGAGCGCACCAGAACCCCAGAAAGTCGCTGTGAATACCAGCGGCGGCGCAACACTGTAAAGAGCCAGCTCACTCGTGCCCGTCGCGACTTCCTGTGTGACTCCCTTTTATCTGACAGACAATCTTTTTGGAGTCGTCTGAAAAGTGTTACTGTCCAACCATCGCGGGGCCTCGCTTCGGGTGACGATGACGTCAGTGGCCGAGCTGACGCATTCAACGAACATTTTGCGTCCGTGGGGTCACACATGGCCGCGGAGGTGGGGCGCACCACCGTTTCGGGCTCGCACGGATCGAGGCCTCCCCGTGTGTGCTCATCAGCCCTCGCACTACGCCTTGTAACCCTGCCAGAACTCTCGAAGGCCATTAAACGCATGAGTTCGTCAAGGGCAGTCGGTATCGATGGCGTCCCTATCCATGCAGTGAAAATGTGTTTTGCTGTTATTGGGCCTCACCTTCTTAATATCGTCAACAAATCTGTAACCACATGCACGTTTTCTAATGCCTGGAAAATAGCTCGCGTTGTACCTTTTCACAAGTCTGGAGACCGATCCGATTTGAATAACTTTCGGCCTATCTCTATCCAGCCTGTTTTGTCAAAAATCACGAAAAAGGCTGTCTGCATGCAACTCACGTCATATCTACAGTAAAACCATATACTGTCTCTATTTCAATATGCTTACCGACCCTGTCATTCCGCGGAGGACGCCCTGATCGACGCTGTGGAGTGGATCTCAAAGATTATCGACGCAGGTGAAATAGCGTCGTTGACGACGCTCGACTTAAGTAAAGCTTTTGACAGCGTCGATCATGGCGTCCTCCTGGACTAGCTAGAATGGTATGGGGTGTGCTCGGACTGGTTCCGCAGCTATCTGCGAGACCGGAAACAGATGGTAGCTGGCGGATCAGACCTGATTGTCCCATTGACCCACGGCGTCGCCCAGGACTCCATAGTCGGACCCATCCTCTTCCATCTTCATCAACATGTCCGCATTCCTTCCTCATGGCCGACTCCTGTCCTATGCCGATGACACTCAACTCCTGGACCACTCCCCTCTCGATGTCATCAACTTATCACACCTGAAGGCCCGCGTCGAGGAGTCTATCCTACACCTTCAAGATTGGTTTCTGTCCAACAGTCTCAAAATTAATCATGACAAGTCCCATTTCATCATTTTTGGTACAAAATCTTCCATAAAAAAGACATCGAGCTTCCACATAACCTTATCACGCTCACGCATCCCGCCATGTTCCACCGTGAAGGTCCTGGGCATGGTCCTGGACCAAGGTCTGACCTGGGAGCCACATATATCGACGGTGGTTCGCAAATGCAACGGTATCCTTATATCCCTCTACAAAATTCGCCACTATTTCACACCCAAAGCCCTTGGGCTCCTGGTACAGATTCACGTTTTCCCCCACATTCTGTACTGTCTCCCCGTTTTGGGCGGGGCCGCCCAATGGTAATGCCATCTGTCACGGATTCAGAAAACCGTCAACTTTGCGGCGAGACTTGTCTCTGGGGTGCGGCGCAGTGAGCATATCTCACCTGTCCTCAACTCGTTAGAGTGGCTGAGTGCGAGGGAGATGGTGCATCAGCGAGACTGCCTCAAACTGTTTAGTGCGTTTAATGACCACAACTGCCCGCCAGCCCTCAGAGCTCTTATTGTTAGACGATCCCATGTATCCCAGATGGAAACGAGAGCTGTCGCTGCGGGAGAGCTGCAGCTGGAGAGATGTCGCCTGTCAGCCCCGCAGAGAAGCTTCTCATATAGGGCCGCGCGTGCGTGGAATTCCCTCCCTGCTGACATTACCGAGGTGCGGAGTCGCGGGGCGTTCCTGCGTGCCATGTGTCAGCCGACATGAATGACAATGGGATGTCCGTGCTGTTTTTCCCATGCATCGTGACCGTGACCGTTCTCATAGTGTATGTGTAAATGTCTGTCTCCCTTATCTACAATGTACAGGGTTCATAATACCCACTACGTGGACGAATCTTTAATAAACGAAACGAAACGAAACCTGTCTTTCTGCCATTGCTAATAAATGTAAACGGCCTAAATGGCACATCTGGAAACAAGTCAAAGGCTAAGCGGATTCCGGAAAGCTGCTAAACGAAAGCTTGGCTATTTCAGTCCAACCATGGGCGTCGGAGGCGGGGGGAAGGGGGCGAGGTGGAGGGGGCACGCCCCCCAACATTTTCATATTTTAACATTACGCCTATGGACGTTGCATGGAAATAATCGACTTCAAAATGCCTCTGTCCCCGCCCCCCAACTTTCAGAAGTTGGCGACGCCCTTGAGCCCAACACGATGTTTTTCTTCGCCTTTTAGCCGGACGAGATGCAAGACCGACCAGACGGATAAGGACAATATGGCAGTCCTGTTATATATATATATATATATATATATATATATATATATATATATATATATATATATATATATATATATATATATATATATATATATATATATATATATATATATATATATATATATATATATATATATATATATATATATATATATATATATATATATATATATATATATATATATATATATATATATATATATATATATATATATATATATATATATATATATATATATATATATATATATATATATATATATATATATATATATATATATATATATATATATAAAAAGTTGCAAGAGTTTAAATCACTGCTACGTCTTCAACCATTCCACGAATCGGCACTCTGATTGTAAGCCCGTTTGAATGAAGAACATTTAATGGAAACAGGAGCATTTAACTGATATATCAAACGTGCAAGCAGGGAACGTTTTGGCATCAAGTCGGGCCCTTGGCGTCACCAAGACTGGTTAAATAATGGCATGCAACTCACGCAAGGCGTCACCAAGACTGGTTAAATAATGGCATGCAACTCACGCAACAGGTTGCAAACCAACTACTTTTAAATAATTGATGCAAAGATGGCCAATAAGCAGCACAATGCCTATAGCACAGCACAATGTCAAGTAAAGAGACATGCATCTCGTCTACCCACTACATATGAACGGTGGTAAATAACTCCTGAGCAGCGTCCTGGGTAACATTGGTGTTGCATAAATTATCTGTTCATGCCATCACATAAACATGCGCTCTGTGGTTGAGAATGGTGACTTTCTGTTCTGTGTTCTGTGGGTGAGAATGGTGAGTTCAAACGATGAGAGCATGGCATCAGCAGGAACTACAAGTATAAACAGCAAAGGTAAATCAAATCAGATAGGCTATTTTGGAGTTACAGATTCATCACCACCTTAATAGAGGCGTGCTATTGAGCAATAGTGTTTGTCGTGCACGAATAATCCTTCAGACGTCTTAATTATCGTCTTGTTCACGAGACGGTTAGTTGTGATGCCAATGGTTCACTAGGACTGTCAATGGTTAACCAGTACAACGCCTTTTTGGGCGATGACCGAGCGGGCGCGCACTGGTAAAGCTAAAACAGGTTGTAAATATGAAACGGTACGGGAGCACACGTGGTAGTATCACATAGTCCTTTTAGTCCTCCATAAAAATTGCCAGGCCTCCATGCATGCCAACATAAAAATTTAAGTTGTATTAAATTGTACATGATCTCCTTTCTCAAATCCGCCAAAAGGGAACACGTCCTGAGCGGCTGCATGCTTTAGCGTATACAAAATGAACGCTTAGATAAATCAAGCAATTTTTTTTAAAACAAGAATGATTTTTTTTTTAAATTTCGACGTCTGCGGGTGCCACGCGCTGTGGTACCAACCCCATCAGAATGCACCACAACAAAATCAAAATCGATTTGATGGTCCAATCCAATGGTGAAAACCCGATCTCGATCGGAGCAGTGGTTGCAAAGTTATTAGCTTCCGAAAAGCGTCTCTATGGCCGAGTCGGGCCGGGTCGGGCCGGGTCGGGCCGGGTCGGGCCGGGTCGGGCCGGGTCGGGCCGGGTCGGGCCGGTTCAAATGTAAATGTGTCTAGTAAGTTGATGAGAAACCTCACGGGCACTTGGCGCCCGCTCGGAAATGAGATCGACTCGTTCACGAGACGATTAGTTATAACGCCAATTGCTCAGTAGGCCCACACGTGCCCGCGTTACAATCAAACAGTGCTGTTCTGAAGATCAGCGTCAGTGGGATAAACAGACTGAGTCGAGTTCGTTGCTCGTGTTCAGGCGTGCGGTTGGTGTAAACAGCTCGTCAATAGTGTTGGCACGTGCGTGTCAGCACCTCTCCTCTCACCAGGTCGGGTACAGACTGAACACCGCATTAGTAAATGGGGACCGTGTAGTAACGCCATATTTCCATTAGCTTTCACTTCGACTCCGCTCCACTGTACGCTTGTATCGGACACACACCTATAATCACTTTATATATAAAAAATCATAAAAAACACAATCATCCAACGCTCCACATCCTGAGGCGCTGGAACGTTGTTGAGAGCGCTCTCTGAATGGTATTCTGTAAAGGACAATTACGACCTAGATTCGTACATAGAAAGTATCACCGGTTGCCATCGTGTTAGTCATTTGGACATACCGTATTAGACACAGCGAACAATTCAAGGGCACCGGGGTCCCGGAGCGAGGCATGATTGGTTTGCCGGCTCCTATGTTGACAATATGCACGGTAAAGTACATTCGACCGAAGTATGCTCGACGAAAAGTACATTCAGCCTGTTTATAGCTGAGGGTTTTAACTGGCCTATTCTGAGGCTGGGGAATGTCGTTACTCGGAGTCAGGCAAGTAGCCAAGGGGGGGGGGGGGCGGCGGGGGCGGCCGCCCCCCCCCCCCCCCCCCCTGGAGGCCAGGAGGGCCCTTTTCGGCGCGCGCAGCGCGCCGAAAAGGGCCGACGAGACTGCGCGAAGCGCGGTATCATGGGCTCTTTACCACGCGAAGCGTGGTCTTTAGAGAGTTTAGAGGACTTCAGAGGCCCTTTAGGGCCATCAGGGCCCTCTCTAAAAGACCAGAGGGCCCCTTGGGCGTTCAAAAGAGCCATGTGCATGTCAGAGGGGCCCCTGGACAGACCGAAAGGGCCTCTGGGCGGGTCAAAGGGCCCCCTGAGCACGTCGAATGGGCCCCCTGAACACGTCGAATGGGCCCCTAGCCAGTACAGAGGGGCCCCTGGGCAGGTCGAGAGGCTCCTGATCATGTCGGCAGGGCGACAAAGCGGCCAGCGCAGTCCCTTGCCAGGCCATAAGGGCCCCTGAGCAGGTTGTAGAGCCCCTGGACAGACCAGAGGGCCCCTGGGAAGTTAAAAGGCCCCTGTGCAGGTCAGAGGGGCCCCTGGCCAGACCAAAAGGCCCCTAGGTGGGTCAGAAGGGCCCCTGAACATGCCGAATGGGCCCCTAGTCAGCACGGAGGGGACCCAGAGCAGGTCGGAGGGGCCTTGGATCATGTCACAAGGCGACAAAGCAGCCAGCGCAGTCCCTTGCCAGGTCGGAAGGGCCCCTTAGAAGGCTAGAGGGCCCCTGGAGAGACCAGAGGGCCCCTGGAGAGACCAGAGGGCCCCTGGAGAGACCAGAGGGCCCCTGGAAAGTTTAAAGGGCCCCTGTGCAGATCGGAGGGGCCCCTGACCAGACCGAAAGGACCCCTGGGCGGGTAAGAAGGGCCCCTGAACATGCCGAATTGGCCCTTTGCCAGCACGGAGGGGCCCCAGGGCAGGTCGGAGGGCCCCATGAGCATGTCGGCAGGGCGACAAAGCAGCCAGCGCTGGCCGCTCAGAAGAGTCGCTGGGCATATCGGAGGGGCTCCTGGGCAAGTTAGGGGGGCCCCTGGCTAGACCGAAAGGGTCCCTGAGCCGGTCGGAAGGCCCCTTGAACATGCCGGATGAGTTCCTAGCCAGACTGGAGGGGCCCCTGGGCAGGTCGGAGGGGCCCCTGGGCAGGTCGGAGGGGCCCCTGGGCAGGTCGGAGGGGCCCCTGAGCAGGAGCGGCAGATTGCGGGGAGGCAGGGTACCCAACATGCCTCCCAGTCGAAAATCCTGGGGCATATGGGTAATTTTGCCCCCCCCAGATTTTAGCATGCTCAATCTGGGGGCAAAATGACCCCCCCCTCCTCAGGATTTTCAACTGGGGAGGGGGGGGGGTACCCTGCGCCCCGCAATCCGCCGCCCCTGCCCCTGAGCATATCGGCAGGGCGACAAAGCAGACAGTGCAGTCCCTGGTCAGGTCGGAAGGACCTCTGAACAGGCCGAATGGGCCCCTTGACACACAAGAGGGGCTTCTTGGAAGGTCAGAGGAGTCCCTGGCGAGACCGGAAGGGTCACAGCACGTAGAGATCCCAGATGAAGATTAAATACAAAGAGGACTTACTCCACAATACAAATATTAAAAGCGGAGCTTTCGGGTATATTGTAACACCCTTCGTCAGGGTGCTACATTATACCCGAAAGCTCCGATTTTAATATTTCCTGTAGAGTAAGCCCTCTTTGTATTATATATATATATATATATATATATATATATATATATATATATATATATATATATATATATATATATATATATATATATATATATATATATATATATATATATATATATATATATATATATATATATATATATATATATATATATATATATATATATATATATATATATATATATATATATATATATATATATATATATATATATATATATCACCCACTCCACATAATGTCTTTTCGCTTCGCAGATCCCAGATGAGTCCCTGAACAGGTCGGAAGGGCGTTGAAAAGGTCAAAGGGGCCCCTAGACGATCTGAAGGGACCTTGGGCCTTTCAACAGTAGGAATACAGTTGTACATGGAATAAAACTCAAAATTTTCGCGCCCCTCCGCGGCGCAATTTAACTACATATTCAATTATATGCGGGTTAGGAAAAAATCACCCCGTTTTTCGGCGCATTTATGCGTTATGTTGCTACTTTCCTATATCATTGGGCAGAATAGTTCGCTTTAACACTTTTTACCGCACTTTTAAGCGCACAATATAGCAATTTTAGAGGACCGCACCATACGCAATGCGAGGCATTGATGAGAACGCATATCCAGGGCATAAGGCTCAAAATTTTCGCGCCGCTTCGCGGCGCAATTTTTTAAGAGTTCCAGGTCTTGAGCTTAAAAAATATTCCAAGTTGGTATAGCTGATTACAAATTGGTGTCGCTGGTTCCAAAGTGGATATGGCAGTTTGCTAACTCCCGCTCCTAAAAGTTGGCATGGCCCATGCCATACCTGTCATACTGCATTTTCCATCCTTGTAACGTGCCTTTTCATCGGATTATTATTATTATTATTATATATATATATATATATATATATATATATATATATATATATATATATATATATATATATATATATATATATATATATATATATACTTTTTTTTTTGGGGGGGGGGGGGCCCTTTCAACGCTTGGGAAGGGGCCCTTTCAACGCTCGGGAAGGGGCCCTTTCGAGGCGCCGCTCCCCCCTGGACGAAATCCTGGCTACGTGCCTGCTCGGAGTTGATATTGCGGATGAATGGACACGGTTACACAAAATGTATAAGGAATGTCTGACTTTTGGCAGGAGTTCCATAGGCATCGCCAAGTCAAAATATAACAAATATATAAAATAAAATAAATATATATATATATATATATATATATATACAGGCAGAAACATACGCAATACGCATAGCTTGGCTGTAGTACCACCTAGATGTTATACCCGGGAGGTGAGCAACGGGTTCCAGGATATGGTCAAGCAAGTCCCAGTAAATGTCCAGTATATGCTTATTAGTATATGTTTATTATATGGAGCCAATGGCGTAAATTGCCTCAATGTCGCCCCATAACCTGACACATGATTGATTCAGAACTGTTAAGTACGTTTAACATATGCCACGTTGAGATCTTTCGAGTGCATATTTTGCGTCTATGACTGGAAACTTCGTTCACAAGGTGGACAAAGTACAGAACTCCACCCCTTCCAAGACGACTCGGGTTCGGCCGAATGCGTCAGCGCGTCAGGATAACTTAAAATTTCAAAAATTGAGAAACACAGCACAGGCAGTTTGTTCCTGTAGTAATCGAGTTAAGGGAGAGCAATGTTTATTTTTGTCCAAGTTACACCTACCGAAGCAAGGAGTCTTTACGGAAAATATGATGCAAACTTTACCAATCATCTTCAGTACCTTCCGACCATCACTGCGTTAAGTTTGTGTTTTATTTTGTGGCGGTAATCCGGGCGATAACTCAGTGTCCTGGAACACTGAGTTAAGTTTGTGTTTTATTTTGTGGCGGTAATCCGGGCGATGATTCGGTCGCGCGGTGGCACATCACAGCTACTTGATTTGCGAAGATTTGACAATTTACAAACGTTCGCTTCGTGTAAGCTGTAAACACGGCGTCCCCGAGGCCCGAACGGGCGAGTGGCCACTGCAATGGCGTGCGCGTAAGCTTGCTGGTGGCCCGTCTTAGCCGTGACGGTTGCTTACTTGAATCAATTTACACTTTGTTCAGTAATACGCGCAGTGTTGTAACGAAATGCAAATTATGTATTAATTATGATGACTTTTGATGATTAAATCAGCATGCCAATTAATGCAGTTTTGAAAGAGTAAGCGTACAAGGTCAATTGTCACCAAGGGTCGTTCAATCCGCAAAAATCCCCTAAGCGGAGACAAACTAGCTCGACATGCGACTTATCTCATGGCAGGGGGCGCTGGTCGTCAACATAAGATAGATAAATGTGATGCATTTAGGTGCTTCACTAGTACTTCTCCGTTGAAAACTCTCAACTAGAACTAGTTACTAGTTAGTTAGAACTCTAAACTGGTTGAAACCAAGTTTGTGTTTTCGACTCCGTTAGCTGCTGCCGTTGACAAAGTCAGTATCGCCGCACTTAAAATGAAAATAAAGCGAAAAGTTCACCAGGCAGCAGGCAAATTTTAATACTTGTTCTGAGGTAACCACAAAGCCTGCCTGTGACCAGTGTTTGCTGTGGCGGCGTCGGCAATCTGTGCGGTACCGGAGGCAGCTGTCCTGCTCAGCTCTGCGGTGTGCTTGAGACCTGGTCAGCCATCGCGTGCTGCCGCCGGCTAATTGCCGGTCGGCGGACAGCGGCTGAGGGGCCGGACGTGATCCTTCCTACAGCCAGGGAACATGGATTCCTTCCGACTAACCAGCTGGCCACGGACCACGGCAGCTGGACCAGCCGGCCGGCCACGGACACGACAAGCTGGACCAGCGGCCGGCCACGGACACGGCAGCTGGACCAGCCGGCACAGACACAGCAGCTGGACCAGCCGGCCACGGACACAGCAGCTGGACCAGCCGGCCACAGACACAGCAGCTGGACTGGCCGGGCCACGGACACGGCAGCTGGACCAGCCGGCCGGCCACGAACACAGCAGCTGGATCAGCCGGCCACAGACACAGCAGCTGGACCAGCCGGCCACGGACACGGCAGCTGGACCAGCCGGCCACAGACACAGCAGCTGGACCAGCCGGCCACAGAACAGCAGCTGGACTCAGCCGGCCACAGACACAGCAGCTGGCCCAGCCCGCCGGCCACGGACACAGCAGCTGGACCAAGCCGGCCACAGACACAGCAGCTGGCCCAGCCGGCCGGCCACGGACACAGCAGCTGGACCAGCCGGCCACAGACACAGCAGCTGGACCAGCCTGCCACAGACACAGCAGCTGGCCCAGCCGGCCGGCCACGGACACAGCAGCTGGACCAGCCGGCCACAGCACAGCAGCTGGACCCAGCCGGCCACAGACACAGCAGCTGGACCAGCCGGCCCACGGACACGCAGCTGGACCAGCCGGCCGGCACGGACACAGCAGCTGGACCAGCCGGCCGCCACGGACACAGCAGGCTGGACCAGCCGGCCGGCCACGAACACAGCAGCTGGATCAGCCGGCCACAGACACAGCAGCTGGACCAGCCGGCCACAGACACAGCAGCTGGACCAGCCGGCCACAGACACAGCAGCTGGACCAGCCAGCCAACAGACACAGCAGCTGGACCAGCCGGCCACAGACACAGCAGCTGGACCAGCCGGCCACAGACACAGCAGCTGGACCAGCCCGGCCAGGACACGGCAGCTGGGCCAGCCGGCCGGCCACGGACACAGCAGCTGGACCAGCCGGCCACAGACACAGCACACTGGTCCCAGGTATCTGTACCGACCAGCCAGCGTGAGGATAGTGCGAT
>JAXIVJ010011138.1:42500-44568 GCA_036785665.1 Chirona hameri
TTTGGCGTCTGCAATTGGTCACTGATGGATTCTTTGCACCCGGAATGGCTAGTACACACCCTCCGCTAGCCTTCCAGAGCTCGACTTCGTTTCACCATGTGAATTGTTCGCGCCAAACCGTGCAGCAGTCTTTCGATAGTAAACGGTGATAGCGTCAGGATCCTGAAGCATGATCGCGTAAGAAGTTTGAGGATGTTTGAATTTATCGACAGCTCGGCCGTCAATTTTTTCGTACAGCTCTATGTTTGAATCGCTTCATCACCCCTGGGATCACCCCTGGGATGTCCCGAATCCACTTCGACACCGTATGAAGCTGACAGACGTTTTGCAACCGCAGCTTCACACGGATGACAGCTTCTTTTGCATTTCCGTTCCGTTGATGGTCTTTCAACCCTCCTGAACGTTTGAGGAATACTTAACTTAATTTCACCAAATGTTGAACCGACCAGTGGAACACATCAAACTCATCGATTATAATCCGAGTTTTCACCTTTGGGGAATTATCGTCTATACCTTCTATAAGTGCTCCAAAAATGTATATTTTATAGTAATCCGTAGATCCCCTGTCAAACTACTGGAGGCGGATCTGGATCCTGGTGGCTCCCCATACAAAACATCGCCAAGATCTCCGATCCTAGTGAATCCTCGGACATTTTGAAGGACGGATATATGAGAGTTGATCCGTGATCCAGATCATAGGAATCTGAACCATGATCCGTTCAGGGAATCCACACACATGACTCGCTACTGGATACATCTATTTAATTTTTGATGTATTTGAGGCCACCTCTGATAGTGATAATATGATTGTGTATTCTTCAATCATCAAGCTTAGCCTTATGTCGACGTACGATATTTGCAGGGGTCATCGCATACCTTGTATGCGACCGGACAATATCATGTTTATCACAATTGATGTTTTGACATGACCCACCTGTCTTAAACGGAGTTCTACCGACGTCCATAATTTCATTGAGCTACTCAGTTGCAATTTGGCTTCTCTGGCATGACCTCAGTCTCCGGAGTCGATGGCACTGTTGGTTGGGGTAAACGAGGAAGTATCTGCATCCTGAAGTAGATATTGCTATATTAGATATATAGATATACAGAGCTGTCCAGATGGCCCTGCTTGATTTCTTCGTCTCTTTTGGTGATGTTTTCCTGCACTTAGCACACAGTCAATCACCTGGCTGAAGAATGCACTGCAGAGACATGTGGCTCGTAGTAGGACGCATTCACTGTTCTCAATGAGCTATACAATGTTTGTGTGTGGGCAGATTGAAAGGGTCGAACAAACTTTTGATCTTAAAAAGTGTCTGACTTTCGATGTCTAATATTCACACAAATTCAGGCCAGGCATATCGTAAGATAGCCAAAAGTCGCTAGCCAGAGGCAGCACACTGCACACGGCTGATCCCCGACCGCGACGCACGCACTGATGGAATGAGCTTGCGCCCGTAGTCACATCTCAGTTCGACAGTAAACCGACGCATGACCACCCTTCTGCCTCCCATAAACCCAAACTCCCTGGGCTCTACAAACGAGCCGGGACAATTGTGGAATACAATTTGCGTGTCCGGACTGCCCCTCCCTCTACGGCCGAGAACCCCCATCCCCACCCCCGTCGTGCGACACAGCCACGGCGTAGCCGGTCGGTACGATACGACTCACCGACCGCGCGTTGGTAGTGAAGCCGAGAAGAAACACGCGCTAGCAAAGGGCGTTGTAGTTTCGAATCCCCAAACAAAATCGGCTTTACAAGGGTAAAAAGGACACGCAGAATTCAATTATATAATTATTGTAAATTTTGAAGGACGTAAGTTTTGGAAAATATATATTATAATTTTTTTCCAAATAATATATATATTATTCGCATCAAGTACATTTTTCGATTGGTATCCATGTTAGGGTATGGACCATCTCGGCGTTGACCGACCTAAATATCTTCACAACTTAGGAGATATGTCGCTTAGGAACTTTCCCACAAGCAATACGTCACAAAATGACGTCACTTGTACCGCAAGTTTTTGTTGGAGGGCCGTGTTGACCACGATTCGGAATGAGGGCT
>JAXIVJ010011139.1:0-27500 GCA_036785665.1 Chirona hameri
GGCTTAGACAGGGATTGTATCTGGCAGGCGGGACCAGGCGGGGCTCAGCCGATCAGGAGCAAACGGGAGGGGGGACTCAAGCATCTATGGAAGTAGCGCCCTGTCAATTTGCTTCGTATTGGAAAGGTGTGACGATTTGCATGGTTCAAGTGACTTGTGATAAGACTTGTGATGTGAGTTTAAGGACAGGTTTAACCCGCGCACTGCAGGGGGTTGATTTCCGCTCCCCCCCCCCCCTCAGATTTTCGCAGATAGCGAAAAAACGGTGGCGCGCAGCGCAGCCGGGTTTTAGTACACCTGTTAGGACATCAATTGTGCACACTTTGAAGAGAAAAAAATTACCTCAGGTCATCTCAGGTCAGGACACCAGACCAGGTCAAGTGACCCCACCTCCAAAAACGTTTGCAGTTGTGCCAAAGCCAGAGTTTTTCACCGATCAGTTTGAAACTTGCTGGGTGTCATGAGGGCATAGGTACTTACAATTCGTTTATCTCGGAATTTTGGTATCGGTGACTTAAGTTCAGATCAATTTCGTGACCTCCCCATAATAAGTCAATGGGGAAATAATCAAATGCTTCCTATTTCAAGAATATGCATGATATTAGTCCAACTACTTCTGGATCATATTATAGATCCAAGTGTAAGTTTTGTTCAGTGACCCCTATTGGATCATTTCAGGTCATGCGAGGTCACCATCACTTTTTTGTCAATAACTCTCGACATAATGAAGATAAAGAAGTAAAACAGACATCAATGTGTTTGTCTCGTCGAGACACGTCTTCCCATATGCAACATGCCCTACTTAGGTCACCACTTGACCTTGACCTTAGGTCAAATTGTTAAATTGACTTAACAAGGTCACCATATGTATCATTCAAAGCGCCTTGACAAGATAAACACAGTGGCGTAAACAGTTTTCCGTTATATTTATTAAGTAAAAAGTTAATAGCAAAAACCGATTTAGCAAAAAAACGGATTTTTTTCCTTTTTGACCTCTGGAGCCTCAAATATTGACCTGAGATCAAATCTGAGGACACCCTAGTGATTTTAAATTTAACTGGCTGGCGTTTTCTTTTTCCGTTTGTTTCTAACTAGCATCGTTTCTGAGATATATGGGAATGTCTGGAGCGATGTCCTAAAACAGGAAAAAACTGGAACATTTGACCTTTGATAACCTCTGGTGACCTCAATTTTGACCTGACTTAAAAAAAAACACTGAAATACTTTCGATAGAATATGTATGAATCTATCAAATGCCTTTTTCCGCTTCTCGCTACGTTGCGTAGTTTTCGAGATCTCAGGGGGTGGCGGAAATCAACCCCCCCCCCCCCCCCCCTGCAGTTCATGTTCGGTGCAAAGCCCCTGCAGTGCGCGGGTTAAGAAAATTCTTACGAAAAAAAATGAGTAGAAAAAGAGAAGAAAAAACTTCGTAAGAATTTCACAGATAAGAATTTCATAGATCCGGCCCCAGGTCAGATCATGTGTACATAGAACTACCGCAAGACACCCATGCCCGATATAAGACGTCCTATACCCCCCCCCCCCCTAGATGTTCGATAGCATTTGTCCGCATAGAAGTTCCGAAACCGTGGCGACGCTACGGTTGAGCTGGGGGCGAAATTCACGACTTACCGGGATAAAAATCACAAACTGCCTGATCGGTGGGGGGGGGGGACATACGTTTGCCTACCGATATTTCGTTTGAGGGGGAGGGGCAATTGCCCATTTTGCCCAAACGTAGATCCTGCACTGCTCAGGGTTGAGATGCCCCAGTGCACCAAAGTGGGCAGATAATCAGGTTTGTCGAATACGGTGATTTTATTTGAATGCGTAGAATAGTGAAAAGTGATGAAGAGCTGCCTATGTACAGGACCGAGATGTACCGCTTTTTTGTCCAGGGATATCTATTGTTGTTAGAAACGCTGCCAGGATTTACCCATATCCCATCTACAGTAGAACCTACCATTCCTTTTGCATTTGCAGTAACCTGTACATAAGTTTAAATTACACTCGTAAGTTAGGTAGGTACTATCGAGTGGGCACGACGCGACGTGTCAAAGTTTCTCGCCGTGGAGAGCTGGCTAACTTGAGCCGACTCAGTCCAGCCGAGCCCGCTCCAACCGTGCTAACGACTTTCAGACATGTGTATCTCTGCCATCACTCAACCGATTGAGGTCGGGTTTCTACCCCTCGATAGCCCTTCAAATCAATCTCAGGGTTATGTTGCCGTTATAATATGGGTGGTAGCAGGGGCGTCTCAAACGGTGGGCCCTGGTGGGGCGCCACCAGGATCGCCCCGGGCCCCAGATTTACAGGATTTTAACATTAGCCGTATTTTAGTGGGGGGAGGGGGGAAAAGGGGCAAACACCAGACTGGCCCCGAAACACCTGGCTGGCCCCCACTCAACAGTGTGTGGTAGCATAGGCATGGAAGTGTGTGGTAGCATAGCGTAGCATGGAACCCGACACTGCCCCCGGGGTACAGTGGAACCCGGCACTGCCTCCCGGGGTACAGTGGAACCCGGCACTGCCCCCCCCCCCCCCCCCCCAGGGTACATTGGAGCTCGGCACTGCCTCCGGGGTACAGTGGAACCCGGCACTGCCTCCCGGGGTACAGTGGAACCCGGGACTGCCTCCCGGGGTACAGTGATATTTATTTATTGTTTTCCTTCCTTGCTGACGCACATACCCTACCATGTTTGTCGCAGCACATGGCACCGACAAACATGGGACAGGACATGTCAAACCCGGATGTGACTGATGAGAAAACTGAACAATGAAACTGGACCAAGTTTGGCATACGTTGCTACGATATCCAAAACGCGTGATAGTAAATTTGAGTATTGAGTTACATTTGAGTAACAATTTGAATGATTTTAATGGAGTGATTCGAGCCAAATTTGACTTCAGGGTATGTGCGTCAGCAAGGAAGGAAAACAATAAATAAATATCACTGTAACCCGGGAGGCAGTGCCGGGTTCCACTGTACCCCGGGGGCAGTGCCGGGTTCCACTGTACCCTGGGATACAGTGCCGGGCTCCACTTTTCCCCGGGAGGCAGTGCCAGGCTCCACCGTACCCCGGGAGGCAGTGCCAGGCTCCACTGTACCCTGGGATACAGTGCCGGGTTCCACTGTACCCTGGGAGGCAGTGCCGGGTTCCACTGTACCCTGGGAGGCAGTGCCAGGCTCCACTGTACCCCGGGAGGCAGTGCCAGGTTCCACTGTACCCCAGGAGGCAGTGCCCTGCTCCACTGTACCCTGGGATACAGTGCCGGGTTCCACTGTACCCCGGGAGACAGTGACGGGTTCCACTGTACCCTGGGATAGGCTCCGCCCGACTTGGCAACATCCTGGAGGACTCTCCCGCGGCCAGCAGTGCCTGTGGGAAGGACACTGGGACGCCCTGCTAACCAGTGAGGCGGCACGGAGGGCATCCTCAGCCCCCCCCCCCCCCCCCAGCCGCGGACAACGGCACAGCCCGCTCTTTGTGCCCCCTCCCAGCCAGTCACGGGCGCCCCGCCGCACGTGACCAGACCACACGCTGGGTCAGTTGGCACTGATGAAGCTGAGGGTTCACTAAGGAAGCGGCGGTGGTCTGCAGTCCTTCACGGCCTCCTCTCCCCACTCCGCACAGTATCCCTTCCACCCTACTCCGCACATACCCCTTCCCCTCCCCACTCCGCACAGTATCCCTTCCACCCTACTCCGCACAGACCCCTTCCCCTCCCCACTCCGCACAGTCCCTTTTACCCCCCACTCCGCACAGTCCCCCCACCCCACACCCACTCTGCACAGTCCCCCCCACACACCCCTACTCCGCACAGTCCCCTTCCATCCTACTCCGCACAGACCCCCCACCCCACACCCACTCTGCACAGTCCCCCTCCCCTCCGCACTCAGCACAGTCCCTCTCCACTCCCCCCCACTGCACACAGTCCCCATCCCCTCTCCCACTCCGCACAGTCCCCCTCCTCCCCTACTCCGCACAGTCCCCCTCTCATCCACACTCTGCACAGTCTCCCTCCCCTCTGCACTCAGCACAGTCCCTCTCCACTCCCCCCCCCCCCCCACTGCACACAGTCCCCATCCCCTCTCCCACTCCGCACAGTCCTACTCTCCTACTCCGCACAGTCCCCCTCTCATCCCCCACTCCGCACAGTCCCCTGCCCTCCCCCACTCCCCACAGTCCCCCTCCACCCCCACTCCGCACAGTCCCCCTCCCCTCCCCACTCCACACAGTCCCCCTCCCCTCCCCACTCCACACAGTCCCTCACCACCCCAACTGAAGCGCAAACTGACCTGATGCAAGAAAGTTGTTGTGCCATGTGGGACATCAGGACAGGAAACATAAAAGACAACAGGCAAGAAGTACAGAGATGTTTCGTCCAAGGTTATTTATTGTCTGGGGTGAAATATTCCCACCTGTGCCTCACATAAAGAGTTTACCATGGTCGGAACGGATCCTTGAAATGAAGAATATTAAGTGTGTTTACCGAGCGGGCGCGAAGCGTTTCTCCTCAACTTACTAGACAAATTTGCATTTGACCCGGCCCAAACCCGGCCATACTAACGCTTTTCGGAACCTAATAACTTTGTAACCACTGCTCCGATTGAGATTGGGTCTTCACCATTGGATAGGTCCATCGAATCAATTTTGTTTTTGGTATAGTGTATTTTAATAGAGGTGGTACCACAGCGCGTGGCAGTTGGCAAAAGCGAACGTCGAAATGAGAAGAAAAAAACTTGCTAAAATGATTCTTGATAAAAAATGGCTGTATTATTACTAGTAAGGCGCCGTAGTTGGCGATGAACGACCGAGCGCGAAATAAATGTATGGTGAATTTCAACCCGATCGGGCAAGCTGTTCCTGAGATATATAAAAAGGTGCGCACGTGCGCACGTGCAGAGGCACCCACCTTTGGGTAGCCGGCGGCAGAGGGGTCCTTAACAACGCACCAAATTTGCACACAATCGGCTCAACCGTTGCAGAGTTTTTGCGAGAAAACACTTTTCAACACCCCTCACGCGGCACGCGCCTCCCGCAGTAGTAGTCACCCACATGAGTCGGTACTGGTCTCAACCAGGGAAGGTTGGATGTGGCTGCTCAGCAAAGAAGTCAGCTTGTCAATCGGACGTTTGGTTGCAGAGATATGAGCTTCTCAAAAGCGTCGCCACGGTTCGGGCCGGGCCGGGCCGCTCAAATTCAGATTTTTCACATATACAAGTAAGGCGCCGTAGTTGGCGATGAACGAGCGAGCGCGAAATAAATGCATGGTGAATTTCAACCCGATCGGGCAAGTAATTCCTGAGATACAAAAAAGGTGCGCACGTGCGCACGTGCAGAGGCACCCGCCTTTGGCTTGTGGGAAAGTGGGGGCTAAGAGGTCACTAACCACACACCAAATTTGAACTCAATCGGCTCAGCCGTTCCAGAGATATATAATAGGGGTGTGCACGTGCGCACCTGCAGAGGCACCCACACCTGACTTGTGGAAAGGCAACGGCTGAGAGGTCCCGAACCACACACCAAATTAGAACGCAATCGGTTCTGCCGTTCCTGAGATATAAAATAGGGGTGATAATCAGTATGAAATCTGGCATACTTGTTATTAGCCTTAAGAAGAACGCCGTCTCAATTGGCAAGCTTGCACCGACGAAAAAGTTTTTTTTTGACAGCCAAGGCATGGGGCCCCTACCGGGAACCCCCTGTCTGGCAACAGGGACCCCTGTTCCCAGTACCACTACTCGGGGGCCCCTGACCGACAAAGGAGTTTCTCATTGTATCAGGGGCCCGAGTGGCGCAAGATATCTCCCTTGTATCCGCCCCTGGGGGCCCCAAGGTGAGGATAATTTTAGGGGGAAAAATACCTAAGACAAAAGTTGACAATGCCCCCACCCCACCCCACCCTCAAAACAAAGCGGACCAAATCCGATGAGTTAAAAATGTTCAGGGTAGGTAGGTTTGGCCCTCGATTTGTAATAGGCCCTTTACAGGGGCCTGGACAAATTTACATGGGTCCAGTCGTCAATACAGGGGCCCTTGTTGTTCATCCATGAATCCCAGATGAGCTTACAAGGGCCCCTCTAGGTACCCCGGGTGATCCTCGAGGAGCCCAGCCGACTTTCCAGGATCCCAGGCCGGCCCTCCAATGGATGATGTATTGTCCCTGTTATCACATGTTGTTTGAAATAGGACCCTTACGGCTATCGTTGTGCACCACACAGTGCTCTGTTGAGATGTGGCCGGCGCCGGTCAATTGAGGCCGCTCAGACCACTCACCGTGTCCACGGTGTCTGCTCTGTGGCTGTGAACTGATGGGGCGGGGTTGAAGGACACGGCCGAGGATCGGCCTCCACCACACGAGCCTCCGCTGACTGGCAGGCTGGGCAGCTCCGAGCCGCCCCAGGCACCGGCCGCAGCCGCCTATATAACGCGCCGGGTGCCGGCTCACAGCAGCAGTCACACCCCAGCCGCGGGAAGCATGAAGGTTCTGGTGAGTAACACCCTTCATAGTCGGGCATAGCGTGCATGCTCGAATGGCGATGTATATCTGTAGGCATGAGCCTTTTCCTTTTGTGGCAGTATTTTCTATGGTTATTTTCTTTCGGCAATGTATCAAATCTGTTATTTAAAACGCAGATTGATTTTATTTATCAAATCCAGCATATTTCCAATGACTTCATGTTTAATCATTATTTTTCCTATGAAGTACACTTTGTTGTAATAATCAGTCTTCATGTTCAACAAAATATACTCTATACCATTGCGCCCGTGAAATCCAGGACCTTAAAGTTATCTCATTACCACTACGCTTGTCAGTTTTTGTCTCGTACAGCAAGGTACTATGTCGTAAATCAATGTGAACGTTTGTTCTGTTTTGTGTGTGTGCAGGTCGCTCTGTCCTCTCTCCTGGCGCTGGGCGCTGCCCAGTACCTGGCGTACCCGGGATACGGCTACTCGGCCTACAACCCGTACCCCTTCTACGCCGGGGCGTACAACTACCACGCGCCGACCACGTACGCGGCGGCGGCAGCGGCTCCGTACGCGGCGGTGCCGGCTGCCAGTGTCAGCTCTCAGTACCACGCCCAGGACGAGCTGGGACAGTTCAACTACGGCTACGCCAGCGGCCTGTCGTCCAAGAACGAGTACAGGAGGTTCGATGGCGCCACCGTTGGCAGCTACAGCTACGTCGACGCCAACGGCAAGGTGCAGACCGTCTCCTACACGGCCGATGACGTCAACGGATTCCAGGTGAAGGCGACCAACCTGCCGGTGGCGCCCGAGTTCAACTTGGATGCGCCCGTGTTTGACGGCCAGGCGCCAGAGCCGGTGCAGGACACCCCCGAGGTGGCCGCCGCCAAGGCAGAGTTTGCCAAGCTGTATGCCGACGCCGCCGCCGCCGCCGAAGCCGCACCCGACACCGACGCCGCCGAGCCTGCCCAGCAGGAGTCGGCGCGCCGGCGTCGCAGCGCCGTGCTGCTGCCCGCCCTCGCCAAGGCCACCTTCAAGACTGCTTCCCTGGGCAAGGTAGAGGCCGACACCCCGGCCGACACCACCCTCCTGGAGCTGAAGGAGACGGAGCACGAGACCTACGTGCCAGTCACCTACGCCGCCCCTGCCTTCCACTACGCCCCCGCTGTCACCTACAACGCCCCGGTGGTCACAAAGGTTGATGTCAAGCACGTTGCTGCCCCTGTCATTACCTACGCTGCCCCCACCGTCACCTACACTACCCCTGTTGTCAAGCAGGTGGCTGCCCCCACCACCTACGCTGCCACTCCTTTCGCCTACGGCTACCACCCGTACGGCCTGGCCACTCCCTTCGTCTACAACGTGGCTGCCGAGGCTTCTGAGGCCAAGGAGGAGTCTGCTGAGGAGCCGGCCGTTGTCTCCGCTGAGCGTCGTAAGCGCAGCGCCGTGCTGCTGCCTGCCCTCGCCAAGGCTACCTTCAAGACTGCTTCCCTGGACAAGGTAGAGGCCGACACCCCGGCCGACACCACCCTCCTGGAGCTGAAGGAGACGGAGCACGAGACCTACGTGCCCGCCACCTACGCCGCCCCTGCCCTCCACTACGCCGTCCCTGCCTTCCACTACGCCCCCGCGGTCACTTACTCCGCCCCGGTGGTCAACAAGGTTGTTGTCAAGCACGTTGCTGCCCCTGTCATCACCTACGCTGCCCCCACCGTCACCTACACCACCCCTGTTGTCAAGCAGGTGGCTGCCCCCGCCACCTACGCTGCCACTCCTTTCGCCTACGGCTTCCACCCGTACGGCCTGGCCACTCCCTTCGTCTACAACGTGGCTGCCGAGGCTTCTGAGGCCAAGGAGGAGTCTGCTGAGGAGCCGGCCGTTGTGTCCGCTGAGCGTCGCAAGCGCAGCGCCGTGCTGCTGCCCGCCCTCGCCAAGGCCACCTTCAAGACTGCTTCCCTGGACAAGGTAGAGGCCGCCACCCCGGCCGACACCACCCTCCTGGAGCTGAAGGAGACGGAGCACGAGACCTACGTGCCCGCCACCTACGCCTCCCCTGCCCTCCACTACGCTGCCCCTGCCTTCCACTACGCCCCCGCTGTCACCTACACCGCCCCTGTCGTCAAGGAAGTGCAGACCCCCATCACCTACGCGGCTGTTCCCTTCCCCTACGCCCACGGCCTTCACCCGTACGGCCTGGGCGCCCCTCTGGTCTACAAGGTGGCGGCCAAGACTGCTGAAGTCGAGGAGAAGGCTGAGTAAGCAGTTCTCTTCGTCTGATTGCCGAGCACTGACCACGCTATGTTTGTTCCCTGCGGTGTCTCGTCCTGTTCGATGTGTGGAAATGTCCCTTGTCCAGTCCTATGAGGATGTTTAAGTGTGATGTTTTGGTGGCATTATCCATTGTAAACGCTCATTTGTCTTATCTGTGTTCATACATTTTGGAACATAAACAGCATATCCATTAAAAGAAGCTTTACTGGACGAAACAGGATACTGGAACAGGATACGGGAACAGGATACGGGAACAGGATACTGGAACAGGATACTGGAACAGGATACGGGAACAGGATACGGGAACAGGATACGGGAACAGGATACTGGAACAGGATACTGGAACAGGATACGGGAACAGGATACGGGAACAGGATACGGGAACAGAATTAGGGAATGAATACGAGAATGGCAATGGGAACAGAATAGGACACATAAACGGAAACGAGAAATGGGAAACAGAAAGGGAAACAGAAACGGCATCTGGGAATTGGTTAGGGGAACGGGAAGCGCAAACAGGATATGAGATTGCGCATTGCGCAAACTGGTATATAACACATAATTTGAACTACGAACCAGTCCACGAAAAACAGTATATTGTAATCGTTCGTTTTTAGTTCCAAATGTGCTTTACTTTCATGCTTTTAGCGCACATTTACATTCCATTTAACTTGCTAGGGGGGGGGGGGTGGAATCTGCTCCCTCCTGGATTGTCACAATGGCTTAAAAAAACATTATTTCCGAGCGGACGCGAGTTCTTCCGCGAACTATAAGGGGAAAATATACGTATGAGCCGCCCTACCGTTCTCATGGTTTTCAGAGGCTGCATATTTATCCTCAGCTACTCGGTTGATGTGACTGATAATTAAACGCACACGAATTTTCATGTTGTAAAAATATCATATTAAATTTCTGAAATTCTGCGTCGTCTGGTTTCGGAGCAGCGCGTGCGGATGCACAACCCTGCAGTGTTTGGTGGTGGTTGCACAACTTGCATCCACGACCCACCAACCTCGCGCTTGTCCGGCCCCGGCTGGCCCGCAGGGTCATGTGACCACCTGAGGCCGGCAAAGGACGGCTACCGTGATCGCCGTCTCTGGCATGTCCTGTTAAACTCAAAGTAAAGCTTTCATGGGAATAGTCGACCTTGGTAGATTCCAGCGAATGCTATACAATGACTAAACAGAGTACGCAGATAACGATTCTGCTATTAATTTGTCATAAAACCCCGGAACTGTGGATATTTTGATGACAAACAGTATTATACACCCTGACGTCATTTTCAGATGTATGTACGTCACAAACCCGTCACACCTGCCGAGTTTATGGTGAATTGAATTAGGTAAACAGTGCGCGCGCTCAAGTGCGCCGGTTCCCTATTATGCACTCTGCGGGTAGATCGACGCCGATGTACAGGTCACTGCAAAAGTAATGGTAGGTACTACTGTAGATGGGTAAAACATATCAGAGTTTCATAACAACAATAGATATCCCTGAAAAAATAAGCAGTACATCTCCGTCCCACACATAGGCAGCTCTCTGTCACTTTTCACTATTCTACGCCTTCCAATTAAATCACAATATTAGAAGAAAAAACTGATTCTTTCCCCACTTGAGTGCACTGAGGCATCTCGACCTTAAGACCGCCTCTATTCGGTGAGTTGTAAGCCCACGCCGGCACAGCATCGGGCGTAGTAGCTCGCAATTAGCGGGTCCTCGAGTAGAGGCTATCCATCGTAGTAGAGATGATAGTAAAGACCACGTGCCAACCAATAGCTGCCCGCCTCACAAACGGGCAGTGGAAGGGTCAGAAGTCACCGATGAACGAAGCGATGAACTGCGGGAGGGTCGGCTTTACTGTGGTTCTGGGATCAGAGCGACGGTGGAGGTGCAAATTGCGGGTAGAGGTGCATATTTCTGGAGATCCTCTCTTGTTCCACTGTACCTTGGAGGACAGTGCCGGGTTCCACTGTACCCCGGGGGCAGTGCCAGGTTTCACTGTACCCTGGGAGACATGCCTGGTTCCACTGTACCCCGGTAGGCAGTGCTGGGTGTTGTCCACACCCAGCACTGTGTCCACACAGTGCTGGGTGTGGACAACACCCAGCACTGCCTCCCGGGGTACAGTAGTCCTGGGTGGTGTTCGAAAAGTGAATTTCTTAAACTCGAATGCCAAATTAAGGTGACCGGCCCAAATCTGCAGAGGGGGAAAATGGGGGGTACCTTTTTGCCACAAAAAGATGCCCCCCCCCCCCCCAAAAAAAAATGGGGTACCTTTTTGCCTCCCCCCCCCAGTGGTTTTCCCTTAAAATAGGCCCTGAGAAGGGGTTTGCTATATTTGATAACACCTTTCGCAGTGCTACCACACCGAAACTCCAAATGAATTCTTTCTTAAATTGTGGTAGTACTAGAAGACACCAAGTCGACTCTTTTCCCACCATTAATCTTCTAATCCATTTTATTTTTAGAGATTTAACAAATTATTCAATGTCAAACATTGGTAATCAGACTTGTCAATGATTCAATGTGAATCGACTACTTTTGATTTAATCATTCTTATTTCAAATGAATGACTCATGAATCGATTCACCTCATGCGCAAACCTGTTGTGAGTTACTGATTGAATCATTCATACAGAGAAAATTGGCTGATTGAATCATTCATTGCTCAAAGAATCATTCTTTTTTGGTCGAACAGCATAAACTGTCCACAAAAAATGTCAGCGGCCCAGCATTCATCTGTGCCCTGTGGACAAACCAGGCACTTAATGGCCAATTATATGAGCTCTGTGTCCTGAGCTGTAGCCTGTAATTCATCTATGCGTAAAGAAAGCGAGGCTTTGTGTCCAACTCCAGTGGACACAAAGCCACTGTTCAATCAGCCCTAACTAGGTGAATACCTTGGAACTGGTAGGGTAGGGTAGGTACCTAAATACTTAAAAAAGGTAACTAACTCATACATTTGTTCATAAACCACACAGTACACGCACACCTTTTTCACACGAAAAATTATCAAAAGGTACCCACCTTTTCCTAATTTCTAGGCTATACCATATCAAAAACTAAATCATAAACAAACATTTGCATGACCTCCGCATGTCCCAAATATTACTGTCGCATCGGCGCCGCTTTATTCCACATCATGCTTTATACAAATAATAACAAATGCAAAATCAAAATAAATGTTATATTCGCTTAAAAAAGTGAAACGTAAAGTCACTAATGCTTTTGGAACTTGGAATTTGCAATTATAATAAATATTATAAATATCATTTTATAATCAAAATAAACAACACTCGTGTCCAATTGGCTCACATTCACATTCACATTCGGAAATACATTCGCGGACTATTTGGATTGGCTTCAAAATTGATACACAGATAGATCAAGACCTACTGATCATTCTGGTAAAATCTTAGAGTCGCACATTTCAAATCAAAGGAGTTAGAGAAGGTCATATGTTTAAGGTCAAACAGAAGACTATTCTGATGTGCATGCACATTGGCACACAGGTAGAGCATGACCTCCCTATCACGCTCATAAAATCTTAGGGTCGCACATTCAAAATCAAAGGAGTTAGACAAAGGAGTCGACACTTCCCTTTAATGTTGAGTGATTGAATCAAGATTGAATCATTCATTATTGTAATGTTGAGTGATTGAATCATGATTGAATCATTCATTATGGTAATGTTGAGTGATTGAATCATGATTGAATCATTCATTATGGTAATGTTGAGTGATTGAATCATGATTGAATCATTCATTATGGTCCGTGAATCACTGTGAATCGACTCATGACAAATATGAATCATTGACAAGTCTGTTGGTAATCTATTTTCAGACAATGTTTGACACAATCGTATTATTTGTATTGGGTTTCTTTTTGAACACCATATAAAGGAGAACATTTTTTTCTTAATTTCCTTAATCGTGGCAACACTGGGATCTGGAAGCGAGGTCAATATTTATATTGAAAGGAAGAGCAAAGGCTATATAACAAGGTTGGGATTTTTGGTCAAAAACAGGGTATCAAGGCCTCTGATTTGTCGATGGTCGTGACGTCAACGGTACATGACTTTTGCTAGCCGGCATGATCAGCGTGCAAAATCCCATTGGGATCCACCCTCTAGCTAAAAAAAACCCTGAAAAGGCTAGCAAGACGCAGAAGACAATGTTCGAAAGCTTTCTACAAGGCAAATCGAAACTACATGGGTATTTTTTGGCTCAGGTAAATATAGAGGTCACCAGAGGTGATCAAAGGTCACATTTTCCAAGTGAAGGACTTTGCTCTAGAAACCCCCTAATATCTCGGGAACTATGAGAGCTAGTAACAAACTGAAAAAGCCAATAGAAAGGTCATGAAAATTCAAATCGCAATAGTCGAGCTCAAATTTAAGCTCAGGTAAATGGTCTAGGCCCCAGAGGTCACCAAAGGTCACGAGGACATTTTTTCCAAAACGTTTTTCATAAAGAACTTTGTATTGTTTAGACATATAGTAGTAATTTTGAAACCATCGTGTTTGTTCCGTAAAGGCGCTTCGAAACAACATATTAATGGTGACCTGGTTAGGTCAACGTAAAAACATTGACCACAGGTCAAGGTCATTTGGTGGCCCAGGCAGGTCATGTTGCATATGGGGCGACGTGTCTTGACGAGACAAACATAGTGGTGTCATTTGCACGTCTTTATCTGTATTATATCAAGAGTTACTAACAAAAAGGTGCTGGTGACCTGAGATGACCTCAGCCGACCTTGCAGAGGTCACTGAGCAGCAATTACATATGGGTCATCAATAATGAACTACAATAGCATAATTCTGAAAGAATTGGCCTAATCCAATACATATTCTCTTAAAAGGAAGCATTTGTATATTTTCCCAAATTGACTTATAATTGGATGTTTCGAAATTCACCTGACCTTAGGTCACCGATACAAAGAAAATCCGAGATAAAAGAATTGTTGGCTCTTATGACCTGATGAAATCCTGCAAGTTTCAAATTTATCGGACAAATACTGTGGTTTTGGCACGACCACAAACATTTTTGGAGGTAAGGTCACTTGACGTGACCTGGTGACCTGACTTGAGACGACCTGAAGTTAAAACTTTCACACAATTTAGGTAATTGATGCACACGTAGCCGTGACAAATTTGCTGCGCGCCGCTGTTTTATCGCTATACTCGAGAAACCTCAGGGGTGGTCAAAGTGACACACTCCCACCAGATCTCATTGGATTTAGGCCTCTATGTTTTGCTGTGCCTCTAAATGGTCGCAAAAAAAAACGTCGGACTGGCCCATGTTGAAGTCTCGGGCCTTCCGAAGGCCCCCTCAGGCCGACTGAGGGCCTTCAAACGGCCTTAGAGGGCTCCTCAGGCTGGCCGGGGGCACCTCGGGGACTTTGCTAGCATTTGTTGTTGCCAGGACCCCGCCAGCATTTAGCATTTGGCTCCCCATTTGACAATTGAGCAGGGCTATGTGTCCATCAATTACCCACATTATGTGAAAGTTTTAACTTTAGGTCGTCTCAAGTCAGGTCACCAGGTCACGTCAAGTGACCTAGATTTGTGGTCGTGCCAAAGCCACAATGTTTGTCCGATAAATTTGAAACTTGCAGGATTTTATAAGGTCATAAGTACCTACAATTCGTTAATCTCGGTTTTTTATCTGTGACCTAAAGTCAGGTCAATTTCGTGACCTCCCCCATTATAAGTCAATTTGGGAAAATATACAAATGCTTCCTTTTCAGAGAATATGCATTGGATCAAGCCAATTCTTTCAGAATCATCTTATTTTAGCTCATTATTGATAACCTGGGTGCAATTGTTGCTCAGTGACCTCTGCAAGGCCGACTGAGGTCATCTCATGTCACCAGCATCATTTTGCCAATAACTCTTGATAAAATAAAGATAGAGACGTTAAAATAACATCACTGTTTTTCTCTCGTCGAGTCGCGTCGCCCCATATGCAACATGACCTACCTGGGTCACCAAATAACCTCTGCCTGAGGTCAAATTTTGAAGTTGAGCTAAGCAGGTCACCATTAATATGTTGTTTCAAATCGCCGTTACGAGACAAACACGATGGTGTTAAAATTACTGCTATATGTCTAACCAATAAAAAGTTATTTATGCAAAGCTTTTTGGAAGAAAAAAGGTGTTTGTGACCTTTGGTGACCTCTGGGGCCTAAACTATTGACCTTAGCTTTAAAATTAGTAGAACAGGCGATTTGAATTTGCATGAGCTTTCGATTTTTTTCTCTCGTTTGTTTCTAGCTCTCATAGTTCCTGAGATGTTTTGGGGTTTCTAGAGCAAAGTCCTATACTTGGAAAATGTGACCTTTGATGACCTCTGGTGACCTCAATATTGACCCGATCCAAATAATACTTGAAGTAACTTCTAATAGCCTTGTAGAGAGCTTTCGAACTCCATTTGCCCATTTTGCCCAACCGTAGATCCGCCACTGCTCAGGGTTGAAATACCCCAGTGCACCAAAGTGGGAAGATAATCAGGTTTGTCGAATACTGTGATTTGATTTGAATGCGTAGAACAGTGAAAATTGATGTAGAGCTGCCTATGTACAGGACCGAGATGTACCGCTTTTTTGTCCAGGGATATCTATTGTTGTTAGAAACGCTGCTAGGTCTTACCCATATATCATCTACAGTAGTACCTACCATTCCTTTTGCAGTGACCTGTACATAAGTTTGAATCATACACTTGTAAGCTAGGTAGGTACTATCGAGTGGGCACGACGCGACCTGTCAAAGTTTCTCGCCGTGTAGAGCTGGCTAACTTGAACCGACTCAGTCCAGCCGAACCCGCTCCAACCGTGCTAACGACTTTCAGACATGTGTATCTCTGCCATCAATCAACCGTTTGAGGTCGGGTTTCTACCTCTCGATAGCCCTTCAAATCAATCTCAGGGTTATGTTGCCGTTATAATATGGGTGGTAGCAGGGGCGTCTCAAACGGTGGCCCTGGTGGGCGACACCAGGATCGCCCCGGGCCCCAGATTCACAGGATTTTAGCATTAGCCGTATTTGAGTGGGGGGAGGGGGAAAAGGGGCAAACACCAGACTGGCCACCAAACACCTGGCTGGCCCCCACTCAACAGTGTGTGGTAGCATAGGCCGCAGCGCATGGCACAGGTAAACATGGGACAGGACATGTCAAAACCGGATGTGACTGATGAGAAAACTGATCAATGAAACTGGACCAAGTTTGGCATACGTTGCTACGATATCAAAAACGCGTGATTGTAAATTTGAGTATTGAGTTACATTTGAGTAACAAATTGAATGATTTTAATGGAGTGATTCGAGCCAAATTTGATTTCAGGGTATGTGCGTCAGCAAGGAAGGAAAACAATAAATAAATATCAGTGTACCCCGGGAGGCAGTGCCGGGTTCCACTGTACCCCGGGAGCAGTGCCGGGTTCCACTGTACCCCGGGATACAGTGCCGGGTTCCACTGTACCCCGGGGGGCAGTGTCGGGTTCCACTGTACCCTGGGATACAGTGCCGGGCTCCACTGTACCCCAGGCAGGCAGTGCCGGGTTCCACTGTACCCTGGGAGGCAGTGCAGGGTTCCACTGTACTCCGGGAGGCAGTGTCGGTTTCCACTGTACCCTGGGATACAGTGCCGGGTTCCACTGTACCCTGGGAAGCAGTGCCGGGTTCCACTGTACCCAGGAAGGGAGTGCCGGGTTCCACTGTACCCCGGGAGGAAGTGCCGGGATCCACTGTACCCTGGGAGGCAGTGCCGGGTTCCACTGAACCCCGGGAGGCAGTGTCAGGCTCCACTGTACCCTGGGATACAGTGCCAGGCTCCACTGTACCCCAGGGAGGCAGTGCCGGGTTCCACTGTACCCTGGGAGCAGTGCCAGGCTCCACTATACCCCCAGGAGACAGTGCCGGATTCCACTGTACCCTGGGAGGCAGTGCATGGTTCCACTGTACCCTGGGAGGCAGTGCCGGATTCCACTGTACCCAGGGAGGCAGTGCCAGGCTCCACTGTACCCCGGGAGACAGTGCCGGGTTCCACTGTACTCTGGGAGGCAGTGCCGGGATCCACTGTACCCTGGGAGACAGTGCCAGGCTCCACTGTACCCCGGGAGATAGTGCCGGGTTCCACTGTACCCTGGGATAGGCTCCGCCCGGCTCGGTAACATCCTGGAGGACTCTCCCGCGGCTAGCAGTGTCTGTGGGAAGGACACTGGGACGCGCTGCTAAGCAGTGAGGCGGCACGGAGGACATCCTCAGCCCCCCCCCCCCCCCCCCCGCCAGCCGCGGACAACGGCACAGCCCGCTCTTTGTGCCCCTCCCAGCCAGTCACGGGCGCCCTGCCGCGCGTGACCGGACCGCACGCTGGGTCAGTTGGCACTGATGAAGCTGAGGGTTCACACATCACTAAGGAAGCGGCGGTGGTCTGCAGTCCTTCACGGCCTCCCCTCCCCACTCCGCACTGTATCCCTCCTCACTCCGCACAGTACCCCCCCCCCCCCCCCTCTGCACAGTCCCCTTCCACCCTACTCCGCACAGACCCCCTCAGCTCCCCACTCTGCACAGTCCCTTTCACCCCCCCCCCCACTCCGCACAGTCTCCCCGCACCACACCCACTCCGCACAGTCCCCTTCCACCCTACTCCGCACAGACCCCTTCAGCTCCCCACTCTACACAGTCCCTTTCACCCCCCTCCCCCACTCCGCACAGACCCCCACACCACACCCACTCCGCACAGTCCCTTTCCACCCTACTCCGCACAGACCCCTCAGCTCCCCACTCTACACAGTTCCTTTCACCCCCCTCACTCCGCACAGTCCCCCCACACCACACCCACTCCGCACAGTCCCCTTCCACCCTACTCCGCACATACCCCCTCAGCTCCCCACTCTACACCGTCCCTTTCACCCCCTCCCCCCACTCCGCACAGTCCCCCCACACCACACCCACTCCGCACGGTTCCCTTCCACCCTACTCCGCACAGACCCCTCAGCTCCCCACTCTACACAGTCCCTTTACCCCCCCCCCCCCCCCTCCCACTCTGCACAGTCCCCCACACCACACCCACTCCGCACAGTCCCCTTCTACCCTACTCCGCACAGACCCCTCAGCTCCCCACTCTACACAGTCCCTTTCACCCCTCCCCCCACTCCGCACAGTCCCCCCACACCACACCCACTCCGCACAGTCCCTTTCCACCCTACTCCGCACAGACCCCTCAGCTCCCCACTCTACACAGTCCCTTTCACCCCCCCCCCCCCCACTCGGCACAGTCCCCCCACACCACACCCACTCCGCACAGTCCCCTTCCACCCTACTACGCACAGACCCCTCAGCTCCCCACACTCTACACAGTCCCTTTCACCCCCCCCCCCTCCGCACAGTCCCCTTCCACCCTATTCCGCACAGACCCCCTCAGCTCCCCACTCTACACAGTCCCTTTCACCCCCCCCCCCCCCACTCCGCACAGTCCCCCCACACCACACCCACTCCGCACAGTCCCTTTCCACCCTGCTCCGCACAGACCCCTCAGCTCCCCACTCTACACAGTCCCTTTCACCCCCCCCCCCCCCCCCACTCCGCACAGTCCCCCCACACCACACCCACTCCGCACAGTCCCCTTCCACCCTACTACGCACAGACCCCTCAGCTCCCCACTCTGCACTGCCCCTTTCACCCCCCCCCCCCCACACACACACACACACTCCGCACAGTCCCCCCACACCACACCCACTCCGCATCCTCCCTTTCAGCCCCCACTCCGCACAGTCCCCCCACCCCACACCCACTCCGCACAATCTCCTCCCCTCCCCACTCCGCACAGTCCCCCCACCCTACCTCTGCACAGTCCCCTCCCCACTCCGCACAGTCCCCCACTCTGCACAGTATCCCCACTCTGCACAGTCCCTCTACCCTCCCCCATTCCACACAGTCCCCCCCCCCTCCCCTCCGAACAGTCCCCCTCCCCTACCCACTCCACACAGTACTCCTTCCCTCGCGACTCCGCACAGTCCCCCTCTCTTCCACACTCTGCACAATCCCCCTCCACCCCCACTCCGAACAGTCCCTCTCCACCCCCCCCCCCCCCCCCCCACCACTGCACAAAGTCCCCATCCCCTCTCCCACTTCGCACAGTCCCCCTCCTCCCATACTCCGCACAGTCCCCCTCTCATCCCCCACTCCGCACAGTCCCCTGCCCTCCCCGACTCCCCACAGTCCCCCTCCACCCCCACTCCGCACAGTCCCCCTCTCCTCCCCATTACACACAGTCCCCCTCCCCTCCCCACTCCACACAGTCCCTCACCACCCCAACTGAAGCGCTAACTGACCTGATACAAGAAATTTGTTGTGCCATGTGGGACATCAGGACAGGAAACATAAAAGACAACAGGCAAGCAGTACAGACATGTTTCGTCTAAGGTTATTGTCTGGGTGAAATATTCCCACCTGTGCCTCAAATAAAGAGTTTTCCAAGGTCGGAACGGATCCTTGAAATGAAGAAAATTAAGTGGTTTACCGAGCGGGCGCGACGCGTTTCTCCTTAACTTTCTTGACAAATTTACATTTGACCCGGCCCGACCCGGCCATACTGACGCTTTTCAGAAGCTAATAACTTTGTAAACACTGTTCCCATTGAGATTGGGTCTTCACCATTGGATAGGTCCATCGAATCACTTTTGTTTTTGATATGGTGTGTTTTGATAGAGGTGGTACCACAGCGCGTGGCAGTTGGCAAAAGCGAACGTCGAAATGAACAAAAAAAAACTTGCTAAAATGATTCTTGATACAAAATAGCTGTACTATTACTTGTAAGGCGGCGTAGTTGGCGATGAACGAGCGAGCGCGAAATAAATGTATGGTGAATTTCAACCCGATCAGGCAAGTTGTTCCTGAGATATATAAAAAGGTGCGCACGTGCAGAGGCACCCACCTTTGACTTGTGGGTAGCCGGCGGCGGAGGGGTCCTTAACCACACACCAAATTTGAACACAATCGGCTCAACCGTTCCTGAGATATAGAATAGGGGTGTGCACGTGCGCACGTGCAGAGGTACCTCATCCCTGACTTGTGGAAAATTGGCGGCTGAGGGCTCCCTAACCACACACCAAATTTGCACACAATTGGCTCAACCGTTGCAGAGTTTTTGCGAGAAAACACTTTTCAACACCCCTCACGCGCCTCGCGCAGTAGTAGTCACCCACATGAGTCGGTACTGGTCACAAACAGGGTAGGTTGGATATGACTGCTCAGCAAAGAAGTCAACTTGTCAATCGGACGTGTGGTTGCAGAGATAAGAGCTTCTCAAAAGCGTCGCCACGGGTCGGGCCGGGCCGGGCCGCTCAAATTCAGATTTCTCACATATACCAGTAAGGCGCCGTAGTTGGCGATAAACAAGCGAGCGCGAAATAAATGCATGGTGAATTTCAACCCGATCAGGCAAGTTGTTCCTGAGATACAAAAAAGGTGCGCACTTCCGCACGTGCAGAGGCACCCGCCTTTGGCTTGTGGGAAAGTGGGGCTAAGAGGTCACTAACCACACACCAAATTCGAACTCAATCGGCTCAGCCGTTCCAGAGATATACAATAGGGGTGTGCACGTGCGCACGGGCAGAGGCACCCACCCCTGACTTGTGGGAAACTGGTAGCTGAGAGGTCCCTAGCCACACACCAAATTTGAACACAATCGGCTCAGCCGTTAATGAGATATATAATAGGTGTATGCACGTGCGCAAGTGCAGTCACTCCACCCCTGACTTATGGAAAGGCAACGACTGAGAGGTCCCGAACCACACACCAAATTAGAAAGCAATCGGTTCTGCCGTTCCTGAGATATAAAATAGGGGTGATAATCAGTATGAAATATGGCATACTTGTTATTGGCCTTAAGAAGAACGCCGTGTCAATTGGCAAGCTTGCACCGACGAAAAAGTATTTTTGGGGGACAGCCTAGGCATGGGGCCCATACCGGGAACCTCCTGTTTGGCACCAGGCCCCCTGTTTCCAGTACCACTACTCGGGGGCCCCCTGACCGACAAAGGAGTTCCTCATTGTTTCAGGGGCCCGAGTAGCGCAAGAGGCGCTCTTGTATCCGCCCCTGCGGGCCCCAAGGTGAAGATAATTGTAGGGGTAAAAATACCCAATACAAAAGTTGACAATGCCCCCCCCCCACACACACACACACACCCTCAAAACAAAGCGGGCCAAATCCGGTGAGTTCAAAATGTTCAGGGTAGGTAGGTTCGGCCCTCGATTTGTAATAGGCCCTTTACAGGAGCCTGGAAAAATTTGCATGGGTCCAGCCGTCAATCCAGGGGCCCTCGTTGTTCATCCATGAATCCCCAGATGGGGCTCACAAGGGCCCCTCTAGGTGCCCCGGGCGATGCTCGAGGAGCCCAGCCGACCTTCCAGGATCCCAGGCCGACCCTCAAATGGATGATGTATTGTCCCTGTAATCATATGTTGCTCGAAATAGGGCCCTTACGCCTGCCGCTGTGCCCCACACAGTGCTCTGTTGAGATGTGGCCGGCGCCGGTCAGCTGAGGCCGCTCAGACCGCTCACCGGGTCCACGGTGTCTGCTCCGTGGCTGTGAACTGATGGGGCGGGGTTGAAGGACACGGCCGAGGATCGGCCTCCATCACACGAGCCTCCGCTGACTGGCAGGCTGGCCAGTTCCGAGCCGCCCCAGGCACCGGCCGCAGCCGCCTATATAACGCGCCGGGTGCCGGCTCACAGCAGCAGTCACACCCCAGCCGCGGGAAGCATGAAGGTTCTGGTAAGTAACACCATACATAATCGGGTATAGCGTGCATGCTCGAATGGCGATGTATATCTGTAGGCATGCGCCTTTTCCTTTTGTGGCAGTATTTTCTATGGTTATTTTCTTTCGACAATGTATCAAATCTGTTATTTAAAACGCAGATTGATTTTATTTATCATATCCAGCATATTTCCAATGACTTCATGTTTAATCATTCTTTTTCCTATGAAGTACACTTTGTTGTAATAATCAGTCTTCTTGTTCAACAAAATATACTCTATACCATTGCGTCCGCGAAATGCAGGACCTTAAAGTTATCTCATTAACACTACGCTTGTCAGTTTTTGTCTCGTACAGCAAGGTACTATGTCGTAATCAATGTGAACGTTTGTTCTGTTTTGTGTTTGTGTGCAGGTCGCTCTGTCCTCTCTCCTGGCGCTGGGCGCTGCCCAGTACCTGGCGTACCCGGGATACGGCTACTCGGCCTACAACCCGTACCCCTTCTACGCCGGGGCGTACAACTACCACGCGCCGACCACGTACGCGGCGGCGGCAGCGGCTCCGTACGCGGCGGTTCCGGCTGCCAGTGTCAGCTCTCAGTACCACGCCCAGGACGAGCTGGGACAGTTCAACTACGGCTACGCCAGCGGCCTGTCGTCCAAGAACGAGTACAGGAGGTTCGATGGCGCCACCGTTGGCAGCTACAGCTACATCGACGCCAACGGCAAGGTGCAGACCGTCTCCTACACGGCCGACAACGTCAACGGATTCCAGGTGAAGGCGACCAACCTGCCGGTGGCGCCCGAGTTCAACTTGGATGCGCCCGTGTTTGACGGACAGGCGCCCGAGCCGGTGCAGGACACGCCCGAGGTGGCCGCCGCCAAGGCAGAGTTCGCCAAGCTGTACGCCGACGCCGCTGCTGCCGCCGAAGCCGCACCCGACACCGACGCCGCCGAGCCTGCCCAGCAGGAGTCGGCGCGCCGGCGTCGCAGCGCCGTGCTGCTGCCCGCCCTCGCCAAGACCACCTTCAAGACTGCTTCCCTGGACAAGGTAGAGGCCGACACCCCGGCCGACACCACCCTCCTGGAGCTGAAGGAGACGGAGCACGAGACCTACGTCCCAGTCACCTACGCCGCCCCTGCCCTCCACTACGCTGCCCCTGCCTTCCACTACGCCCCCGCTGTCACCTACAACGCCCCGGTGGTCAACAAGGTTGATGTCAAGCACATTGCTGCCCCTGTCATCACCTATGCTGCCCCCACCGTCACCTACACTACCCCTGTTGTCAAGCAGGTGGCTGCCCCCGCCACCTACGCTGCCACTCCTTTCCCCTACGGCTTCCACCCGTACGGCCTGGCCACTCCCTTCGTCTACAACGTGGCTGCCGAGGCTGCTGAGGCCAAGGAAGAGTCTGCTGAGGAGCCGGCCGTTGTCTCCGCTGAGCGTCGCAAGCGCAGCGTCGTGCTGCTGCCCGCCATCGCCAAGGCCACCTTCAAGACTGCTTCCCTGGACAAGGTAGAGGCCGACACCCCCGCCGACACCACCCTACTGGAGCTGAAAGAGACGGATCACGAGACTTACGTGCCAGTCACCTACGCCGCCCCTGCCCTCCACTACGCTGCCCCTGCCTTCCACTACGCCCCCGCTGTCACCTACAACGCCCCGGTGGTCAACAAGGTTGATGTCAAGCACATTGCTGCCCCTGTCACCACCTATGCTGCCCCCACCGTCACCTACACTACCCCTGTTGTCAAGCAGGTGGCTGCCCCCGCCACCTACGCTGCCATTCCTTTCACCTATGGCTTCCACCCGTACGGCCTGGCCACTCCCTTCGTCTACAACGTGGCTGCTGAGGCTTCTGAGGCCAAGGAGGAGTCTGCTGAGGAGCCGGCCGTTGTCTCCGCTGAGCGTCGCAAGCGCAGCGCCGTGCTGCTGCCTGCCCTCGCCAAGGCTACCTTCAAGACTGCTTCCCTGGACAAGGTAGAGGCCGCCACCCCGGCCGACACCACCCTCCTGGAGCTGAAGGAGACGGAGCACGAGACCTACGTGCCCGCCACCTACGCCTCCCCTGCCCTCCATTACGCTGCCCCTGCCTTCCACTACGCCCCCGCTGTCACCTATACCGCCCCTGTCGTCAAGGAAGTGCACACCCCCATCACCTACGCGGCTGTTCCCTTCCCCTACGCCCACGGCCTTCACCCGTACGGCCTGGGCGCCCCTCTGGTCTACAAGGTGGCGGCCAAGACTGCTGAAGTCGAGGAGAAGGCTGAGTAAGCAGTTCTCGTCGTCTGATTGCCGAGCACTGACCACGCTATGTTTGTTCCCTGTGGTGTCTCGTCCTGTTCGATGTGTGGAAATGTCCCTTGTCCAGTCCTATGAGGATGTTAAAGTGTGATGTGTTTGTGGCATTATCCATTGTAAACGCTCATTTGTCCTATCTGTGTTCATACATTTTAGAACATAAACAGCATATCCATTAAAAGAAGCTTTACTGGACGGAACAGGTTACTGGAACAGGATACGGGAACAGGATACGGGAACAGGATACGTAAAACAGGATACGGGAACAGGATACGGGAACAGGATACGGGAACAGGAATAGGGAATGAATACGAGAATGGCAATGGTAACAGAATAGGACACATAAACGGAAACGAGAAATGGGAAACAGAAAGGGAAACAGAAACGGCATCTGAGAATTGGTTAGGGGAACGGGAAGCACAAACAGGATATGAGATTGCGCATTGCGCAAACTGGTATATAACACATAATTTGAACTACGAACCAGTCTACGAAAAACAGTATATTGTAATCGTTCGTTTTTAGTTCCAAAAGTGCTTTACTTTCATGCTTTTAGCGCACAGTTACATTCCATTTAACTTGCTAGGGGGGGGGGGGGTGGAATCTGCTCCCTCCTGGATTGTCACAATGGCTTTAAAAAAAACATGATTTCCGAGCGGACGGGAGTTCTTCCGCGAACTATAAGGGGAAAAATATACGTATGAGCCGCCCTACCGTTGCCATGGTTCTCAGAGGCTGCATATTTCTACACAGCTACTCGGTTGATGTGACTGATAATTGAACGCACACGAATTTTCATGTTGTAAAAATATCATCTTAAATTTCTGAAATTCTGCGTCGTCTGGTTTCGGAGCAGCGCGTGCGGATGCACAACCCTGCAGTGTTTGGTGGTGGTTGCGCAACTTACATCCACGACCCACCGACCTCGCGCTTGTCCGGCCCCGGCTGGCCCGCAGGGTCATGTGACCACCTGAGGCCGGCGAAGGACGGCTACCGTGATCGCCGTCTCTGGCATGTCCTGTTAAACTCAAAGTAAAACTTTAATGGGAATAGTCGACCTTGGTAGATTCCAGCGAATGCTATACAATGACTAAACAGAGTACGCAGATAACGATTCTGCTATTAATTTGTCATGAAACCCCGGATTTGTGGATATTTTGATGACAAACAGTATTATAAAACCTGACGTCTTTTTCAGATGTATGTACGTCACAAACCCGTCACACCTGCCGAGTTTCGTGTGAATTGAATTAGGTAAACAGTGCGCGCGCTCAAGTGCGCCGGTTCCCTATTATGCACTGCGGGTAGTTCGACGCCGATGTACAGGTCACTGCAAAAGTAATGGTAGGTACTACTGTAGATGGGTAAAACCTATCAGAGTTTCATAACAACAATAGATATCCCTGAAAAAATAAGCGGTACATCTCCGTCCCACACATAGGCAGCTCTCTGTCACTTTTTACTATTCTACGTCTTCCAATTAAATCACAATATTGGAAAAAAAACTGATTCTTTCCCCACTTGAGTGCACTGAGGCATCTCGACCTTAAGACCGCCTCTATTCGGTGAGTTGTAAGCCCACGCCGGCACAGCATCGGGCGTAGTAGCTCGCATTTAGCGGGTCCTCGAGAAGAGGCTATCCATCGTAGTAGAGATGATAGTAAAGACCACGTGCCAACCAATAGCTGCCCACCTCACAAACGGGCAGTGGAAGGGTCAGAGGTCACCGATAAACGAAGCGCTGAACAGCGGGAGGGTCGGCTTTACTGTGGTTCTGGGATCAGAGCGACGGTGGAGGTGCAAATTGCGGGTAGAGGTGCATATTTCTGGAGAACCTCTCACTGTTCCACTGTACCTTGGAGGACAGTGCTGGGTTCCACTGTACCCCGGGGGCAGTGCCGAGTTCCACTGTACTCCGGGAGACAGTGCCTTGTTCCACTGTACCCCGGGAGGCAGTGCTGGGTGTTGTCCACAAAATCAATTTTTGTGAATTCGAAAAGTGAATTTCTTAAACTCGAATGCCAAATTAAGGTGACCGGCCCAAATCGGCGGAGGGGGAAACAATGAGGGTACCTTTTTGCCACAAAAAGATTCCCCCCCAAAAATGGGGTACCTTTTTGCCCCCCCCCCCCAGTGGTTTTCCCTTAAAATAGGCCCTGAGAAGGGGTTTGGTATATTTGATAACAACTTTCGCAGTGCTACCACACCGAAATTCCAAATGAATTCTTTCTTAAATTGTGGTGGTACTAGAAGACACCAAGTCGACTCTTTCCCACCATTAATCTTCTAATCCATTTTATTTTAGAGATTTAACAAATGATTCAATATCAATCATTGGTAATCCATTTTCAGACAATGTTTGCCACAATCGTATTATTTGTATTGGGTTTCTTTTTTAACACTATATAAAGGAGATCATTTTTTTTTTATAATTTCCTTAATCGTGGCAACACTGGGATCCGGAAGCGAGGTCAATATTTATATTAAAAGGTAGAGCCAAGGCTATATCTATCTATCTATAGATAGATAGATAGATAGATAGATAGAAAGATAGATAAATAGATAGATAGATAGATAGATAGATAGATAGATAGATAGATAGATAGATAGATAGATAGATAGACAGACAGACAGACAGACAGACAGACAGACAGACAGACAGACAGACAGACAGACAGACGGACGGACGGACGGACGGACGGACGGACGGACGGACGGACGGACGGACGGACGGACGGACGGACGGACGGACGGACGGACGGACGGACGGACGGACGGACGGACGGACGGACGGACGGACGGACGGACGGACGGACGGACGGACGGACGGACGGACGGACGGACGGACGGACGGACGGACGGACGGACGGACGGACGGACGGACGGACGAACAGACAGACAGACAGACAGACAGACAGACAGACAGACAGACAGACAGACAGACAGACAGACAGACAGACAGACAGACAGACAGACAGACAGACAGACAGACAGACAGACAGACAGACAGACAGACAGACAGACAGACAGACAGACAGACAGACAGACAGACAGACAGACAGACAGACAGACAGACAGACAGACAGACAGACAGACAGACAGACAGACAGACAGACAGACAGACAGACAGACAGACAGACAGACAGACAGACAGACAGACAGACAGACAGACAGACAGACAGACAGACAGACAGACAGACAGACAGACAGACAGACAGACAGACAGACAGACAGACAGACAGACAGACAGACAGACAGACAGACAGACAGACAGACAGACAGACAGACAGACAGACAGACAGACAGACAGACAGACAGACAGACAGACAGACAGACAGACAGACAGACAGACAGACAGACAGACAGACAGACAGACAGACAGACAGACAGACAGACAGACAGACAGACAGACAGACAGACAGACAGACAGACAGACAGACAGACAGACAGACAGACAGACAGACAGACAGACAGACAGACAGACAGACAGACAGACAGACAGACAGACAGACAGACAGACAGACAGACAGACAGACAGACAGACAGACAGACAGACAGACAGACAGACAGACAGACAGACAGACAGACAGACAGACAGACAGACAGACAGACAGACAGACAGACAGACAGACAGACAGACAGACAGACAGACAGACAGACAGACAGACAGACAGACAGACAGACAGACAGACAG
>JAXIVJ010011139.1:32500-44567 GCA_036785665.1 Chirona hameri
TAAATTATGTACATAATGACAGAAAGGTAAGTCATGACAGACATGACAGTACAACTGACAGATCAGACTATTTATATAGTATTATTATGTATTATTATGTATTATTATTATGTATTATTCAGTCAGAAGACCAGACAGACAGACTTCATTAGACAACGATACAGACTAGATATTATGTATTATATGTATTATTATAGTATTATTACTGTATTATTATTATTATATTATGTATTATGTATTATTATTATTATTATGTTATGTATTATTAATTAGTATTATTATTATGTATGTATTATTATTAGTATTATTATGTATTATTATTATGTATTATTATGTATTATGTATTATTTATAGTATTATGTATTATTATTATTATGTATTTATTATTATTATTATTAGTTATTATTATAGTATGTATTATTATTATTATGTATTATTATTATTATTATTATTATTATTATTATTATTATGTATTATGTATGTATTATTATGTATTATTTATTATTAGTTATTATGTATTATTATTATGTATTATTATTATTATTATTATGTATTATTATTATTATGTATGTATGTATTATGTATTATTATTATTATGTATGTATGTATTATGTTATTATAGTATTATTATGTATGTATTATTATTATTTATTATTATTATGTATTATTATGTATGTATTATTTATTATGTATTATTATTATGTATTATTATTATTATTGTATTATTATGTATTATTATTATGTATTATTATTATTGTATTATTATGTATGTATTATTATGTATTATGTATTTATTATGTATTATTATTATGTAGATTATGTATTATTATTTTTTATGTATTATTATTATTATTATGTATGTATTATTATGTATTATGTATGTATTATTTTATTATTATGTATTATTATTTAGTTATTATGTATTATTTATGTATTATTATTATTATTATGTATTATTATTATTATTATTATTATTATTATTATTATGTATTATATTATGTATTATTATGTATTATGTATTATTATTATTTAGTATTATTATTATGTATGTATTATTATTATTATTATGTATGTATTATTATTATTATTATTATTAATTATTATGATGTAGTATGTATTATTATGTTATTATTATTATTAGTTATGTATTAGTATGTATTATGTATTAGGTATTATTATGTATTATTATTATTATGTATTATTATTATGTATTAGTATTATTATTATTATATTATTATTATTATGTATTATTATTATTATTATGTATTATTATTATTATGTATTTATTATTATGTGAGTTAGGAGAATTATTTATTAGGGTAGTGTTGTTGAGGAGGGAGAGGAGGTGAGGGAGGAGAGTGAGGGAGGGAGGAGGAGGGAGTGAGGGAGGGAGGGGAGGGAGGAGTAGGAGGGAGGAGGTGAGGGAGGAGGAGTGAGGTGGAGGGAGTTGGAGGAGTGGAGGAGGTGGAGGTGAGGAGGTGGAGGAGGAAGGGAGGAGAGGAGGAGGAGGGAGAGGGGAGAGGTGAGGAGGTGAGGGAGGAGGTGAGGAGTGGAGGGAGGAGGAGGGAGGAGGGAGGGAGGGGAGTGGGAGGATGTGGTGGAAGGGATGGAGTTGGAGTGAGGGAGTGTTGTTTGGAGGAGGTAGGAGGGAGAGAGGGAGTGAGGAGGAGGGAGAGGTTGGTAGGTAGGGTGAGGTGGAGGGAGAGGAGAGAGGTGAGGAGAGGAGGAGGAGTATGAGGAGGAGGAGGGAGGAGGTTGGAGGTGAGGGAGGTGGATGGTTGAGGAGGTGGTATGTGGATGATGGAGTGAGGAGGAGGAGGGAGGAGGGAGGTGGATGGAGGGAGGAGGGAGTGAGTGGAGGGTAGGAGTGAGGAAGGGTTGGTGGTGTGTGTGTGGTGGTAGAGGGAGGAGGAGAGGTGGTGGAGGAGGTGGTGAGGGTGTTGAGGTGGAGTGTGGAGGGTGGGAGGTGTGGTGTGGAGTTGGTGTGTGGAGGTGGTGGAGGAGGTGGGAGGTTGGTGTGTGAGTGGTGGTGGTAGGGTGTGTGTAGGAGGAGTGTGAGGAGGGATGAGGGTGTGTGTGGTGAGGAGGTAGAGGGGAGAGTAGGAGGGTGTGAGGAGTGGGAGTGTGAGGGAGAGTGAGGTGAGGATGGAGGAGAGTGTGAGGTGAGAGGAGAGTGGGAGTAGGAGGGTAGGAGGGAGGAGAGAGGGAGGAGGAGTGGAGTGAGTGAGGTGAGGAGGAGGTGGAGGGAGGAGGATGGAGGAGGAGGAGAGGAGAGGAGTGAGGAGGTGGAGGAGGAGGAGTGGAGAGAGGAGGTGAGGAGAGAGGGGAGGAGGTGAGGAGGAGTGAGATGAGGGGAGTGGAGGAGGGAGTGGAGGTGGAGGTGGAGGGTGAGGGGAGGGAGTGAGAGGAGGGAGGGAGGGAGGAGATGGAGGAGGAGGGGAAGGAGGAGGGAGAGGAGTGAGGAAGGAGGGAGGAGGAGGGGGAGGAGGAGGGAGAGGGATGTGAGGTGGAGGTGGAGGTAGAGGAGGAGGAGGAGGTAGGGAGAGGAGGGAGGAGGGAGGAGTGGAGGAGGAGAGGAGGAGGGAGAGGGAGGGAGGAGGAGGAGGAGGGGAGGGAGAGTGAGGAGATGAGGAGGAGGAGGAGGAGGAGGAGGAGGGAGTGAGGAGAGGGAGGGAGGAGGAGAGGAGGAGGATGGGAGGGGGGAGGAGGAGGGAGGAGGAGAGGGGAGGAGGGAGGAGGAGGAGAGGGAGGAGGAGGAGGGTGAGAGGAGGAGTGAGGAGGAGGAAGGAGGAGGGAGGAGGAGGAAGGGAAGGAGGGGAGGAGAGGAGGAGGAGGAGAGGAGGAGGAGGAGGAGGAGAGGAGGAGGAGGAGGAGGAGGGAGGAGGAGGGAGGAGGAGGAGGAGGGAAGGAGGAGGAGGAGGAGGAGGAGAGAGGAGGATGAGGAGGAGGGAGAGGAGGAGGAGGAGTGAGGAGGAGGAGGAGGGAGGAGGAGGAGGAGGAGGAGGGAGGAGGTGAGGGGAGGGGAGGAGGAGGAGGAGGAGGAGGGAGGAGGGAGGAGAGGAGGAGGAGAGGAGAGGGAGAGGAGAGGAGAGGTAGGAGGAGTAGGAGGAGGAGGAGGAGGAGAGAGGAGGAGGAGGAGGGAGGAGGAGGAGGAGAGGAGATGGAGGTGAGGGAGGAGGAGAGGAGGAGGAGGAGGAGAGGAGGGAGGAGAGGAGGAGGAGGAGGGAGGAGGAGGAGAGGAGGGAGGAGGAGGGAGGTGGAGGAGGAGGAGGGAGGAGGAAGGAGGAGGAGGGAGGAGGAGAGGGAGTGAGGAGGAGGAGGAGTGGAGGAGGAGGAGAGGAGAGGAGGAGAGGAGGAGGGAGGAGGAGAGGGAGGGAGGAGGAGGAGGGAGTAGAGGAGGAGGAGGGAGGGAGGGAGGAGGAGGAGGGAGGAGGGGAGGAGGAGGAGGAGGAGGAGGTGGAGGAGGAAGGAGGAGGAGGAGGGAGGGAGGTGGAGGGAGGAGGGAGAGGAGGAGGAGGGAGGAGGGAGGAGGAGTGGAGGGAGGAGGGAGGGGAGTGAGGGAGGAGGAGGAGGAGGAGGAGAGGAGGAGAGGAGGAGGTAGGAGGAGGGAGGAGGAGGTAGGTGAGGAGGAGGGAGGAGGAGGAGTGAGGAGGAGAGGAGGAGGAGGAGGAGGAGAGGGAGGAGGAGTGAGGAGGAGGAGGGGGAGGAGGAGGAGGAGGAGGGAGGGAGGAGGAGGAGGAGGGAGGGAGGTGAGGAGAGGAGGGAGGAGGAGAGGGAGGAAGGGAGAGGAGGTGGAGGAGGAGGAGGGAGGAGGGAGGGGAGGAGGAGGGAGGGAGGAGAGGGAGGAGGAGGAGGAGGAGGGAGGAGAGGAGGGTGAGGATGAGGGTAGAGGAGAGTGGAGGGAGTGGAGGAGGAGAGGAGGAGGGAGGAGGGAGAGGAGGTAGGGTGAGGGAGGTGGAGGAGGGAGGAGGAGGAGGGAGGGAGGAGGGGAGGAGGAAGGGAGGAAGGAGGGAGGAGGAGGAGGAGGAGAGGGAGGAGGAGGAGGGAAGGGGAGAGGAGGAGGGAGGAGTAGGAGGAGGAGTGAGGAGGTGAGGAGGAGGAGGAGAGGAGGAGGAGGAGGAGGGAGGGGAAGGAGGGAGGAGGAGGGAGTGAGGGAGGAGGAGGAGGGGAGGAGAGGGAGGAGGAGGAGTGAGGAGGGAGGAGGAGGAGAGGAGGAGGAGGAGGAGAGGAGGGAGGAGAGGGTGGGAGGAGGGAGGAGGAGGAGGAGGAGGGAGAGGAGGAGGAGGAGGAGGAGGAGGAGGAGAGGGAGGAGGAGGAGGAGGAGGAGGAGGGAGGAGGGAGGGAGGAGGTAGTAGGAGGGAGGAGGTAGGAGTGAGGAGGAGGAGGGAAGGAGGAGGAGGGAGAGGAGAGGGAGGAGGAGGAGGAGGGAGGAGGAGGTGGGAGGGAGGAGGGAGGAGGAGAGGGAGGAGGAGGAGGGAGGAATGGAGGAGGGAGGAGGAGGGAGGAGGGAGGAGGAGGGAGAGGAGGTGGAGGAGAGTGAGTGGAGGAGGAGGGAGGAGGAGGGAGGAGGAGAGGAGGAGGATAGGGAGGAGGAGGGTGTAGGTGGAGGGAGGAGAGGTAGGAGTGGAGGAGGAGGGAGGGAGGTGAGGAGGTGGAGGAGGAGGAGTGAGGGGAGGTGGAAGGTGGGAGGAGGGAGGGAGGGAGGGAGATGGAGGAGGAGGAGTGAGAGGGAGGAGGGAGTAGGGAGGAGGAGGGGAGGGAGGAGGGAGTTGGAGGGAGAGGGAGGAGGAGGGAGGAGGGAGGAGGGAGAGGAGAGGGAGGAGGGAGGGAGGGAGGGAGGGAGGAGGAGGAGGGAGAGGGAGGAGGAGGGATGGAGGTGGAGGAGGAGGAGGAGGAGTGGATGGAGGAGGAGTGAGGAGGGATGGAGGGAGGGAGGAGGAGGAGGATGAGTGAGGGAGGAGGTAGGTGATGGAGGGAGGAGTAGGAGGAGGAGGAGGGAGAGGAGGAGTGAGGAGGAGGAGGAGGTGAGGAGTGGAGGAGGGAGGAGGAGGAGGAGGAGGAGGGAGGAGGAAGGAGGGAGGGAGGAGAGGAGGAGGAGGAGGAGGAGGAGGAGGAGGAGGAGGGAGGAGGGAGGAGGGAGGTGAGGAGGGAGGAAGGAGGAGAGGAGGAGGATGAGGGAGAGAGGAGGAGGAGGAGGAAGGAGTGAGGAGGAGGAGGAGGAGGAGGAGGAGGAGTGGAGGGAGAGGGATGGAGGGAGGAGGAGGAGGAGAGGAGGAGGGAGGAGGAGGGAGGAGGAGAGGGAGGGAGGGAGGGAGGAGAGGGGAGGAGGAGAGGAGGAGGGAGGAGGAGGAGGAGAGGAGGAGGAGGAGAGGAGGTAGGAGGAGGGAGGAGGTAGGAGAGGAGGAGAGGAGTGAGGAGGAGGAGGAGGAGGAGGAGGTAGGAGGGAGGAGGAGGAGGGAGGAGGGAGGAGGAGGAGGGAGGAGGAGGAGGGAGGAGGAGGGAGGAGAGAGGGAGGAGGAGGAGGGAGGAGGAGGGAGGGAGGAGGAGGAGGAGAGAGGAGGAGGAAGGGAGGAGAGGAGGAGGGAGGAGGAGGAGAGGAGGAGGAGGGAGGAGGAGGAGGAGGAGGATAGGGAGGAGGAGTAGGGAGGATGAGGGAGGAGGAGAGGAGGAGGAGAGGGAGGAGGGAGGAGGGAGGAGGAGGGAGGTAGGAGGGAGGAGAGGAGGAGGGAGGAGGAGGATGAGGGAGGGAGGGAGGAGGAGGGAGGAGGGAGGAGGAGGGAGGAGGAGGAGGAGGAGGAGGATGAGGGAGGAGGAGGAGGAGGAGGGAGGAGGAGGAGGGAGGAGGAGGAGGAGGAGTAGGGAGGGAGGAGGAGGAGGGTAGGAGGAGGAGGAGGAGAGGAGGAGGAGGAGGGAGGGAGGAGGAGGAGGAGGGAGGAGGAGGGAGGAGGAGGGAGGAAGGGAGAGGGAGGAGGAGGGAGGAGGAGGGAGAGGAGGAGGGAGGAGGAGGAGAGGAGGAGGAGGGAGGAGAGGAGGAGGAGGAGGAGGAGGGAGGAGGAGGAGGAGGGAGGAGGGAGGAGGAGGAGGAGGAGGAGGAGGAGGAGAGGAGGAGGAGGAGGAGGGAGGAGGAGGAGGAGGAGAGGAGGGAGGAGGAGGGAGGAGGAGGAGGAGGAGGAGGAGGAGGAGAGGAGGGGAGGAGGAGGAGAGGAGGGAGGAGGAGGAGGAGGAGGAGGAGGGAGGAGGTGGGAGAGGAGGAGGAGGAGGAGGAGGGAGGAGGATGGGAGAGGAGGAGGGAGGGAGGGAGGAGTGAGGAGGGAGGAGGGAGGAGGGATGAGGAGGAGGAGGAGGGAGGGAGAGGAGGGAGAGGAGGGAGGAGAGGGAGGAGAGGAGGAGGAGGAGGAGGAGGGAGGAGGAGGAGGGAGGAGGTGGAGGGGAGGGAGGAGGAGGAGGTGAGGAGGAGGAGGGAGGTAGGGAGGGAGAGGAGGAGGAGGGATGAGGAAGGAGGGAGGAGGAGGAGGAGAGGAGAGAGGAGGGAGGAGGGAGGGAGGAGGAGGGAGGAGGAGGGGAGGAGGAGGAGGGAGGGAGGAGGGAGGAGGAGGGAGGTAGAGGTGAGGGAGGAGGTGAGGGAGGGAGAGAGGGAGGGAAGGGAGAGGAGGTAGGAGGAGGGAGGATGGAGGATGGAGGGATGGAGGAGGAGGAGGAGGAAGGAGGAGGGAGGAGGGAGGAGGATGAGGGGAGGAGGAGGGAGGGAGGAGGAGGAGGAGGGAGGAGGAGGAGGAGTGGAGGAGGAAGAGGGAGGAGGAGGAGGAGAGGAGGGGAGGGAGGAGGAGGGAGGAGGGAGGAGGAGGAGGAGGAGGAGGAGGGAGGAGGGAGGAGGGAGGAGTGAGGAGGAGGAGGGAGGGAGGATGGAGGAGGGGAGGAGGAGGAGGAGGAGGAGTGAGGAGGAGGAGTGGAGGAGGGAGGAGGAGGAGGAGGGGAGGAGGAGGAGGAGGGAGGAGGAGGAGGGAGGGAGGAGGGAGGAGGAGGAGGAGGAGGAGGGGAGGAGGAGGAGGAGGAGGAGAGGGAGGAGGAGGAGGAGGAGGAGGAGGGATGAGGGGATGGAGGAGGAGAGGAGGATGGAGGAGGGAGTAGGGGAGAGGAAGAAGGGAGAGGAAGAAGAGGAGGAAGTAAGAAGAGGAAAGAAGAAGGAAGGAAGAAGGGAAGGAAGAAGAAGGAAGAAGGAAGAAGTGAAAGAGGAAGTAAGGAGGAAAGGAGAGAGGAAGGGAAGAAGGAAGGAAAGGAAGGAAGAAGAAGGAAGAGAAGAAGGAAGGAAGGGAGGAGAGGAGGGAGGAGGAGAGGGAGGGAGGAGGAGGATGAGGAGGAGGGAGTGAGTGAGTGAGTGAGTGAGTGAGTTGAGTGAGGTGAGTTAGTTAGTGAGTGTATTGAGTGAGTATTGGGTGAGTGAGGTGTAGTTGTGAGTTAGTGGAGTGAGTGAGTGTTGTTGTTGTGGTTAGTGATGAGAGGGGCTGAGTAACTGGGTTGTTTGTGGGTATATAGGAGTTGAATTCGCTGGTCGTTTCAGTGTTGCCACTTTAGTATTTATAAAGAAGGTAAGTGGATCTCTTTGTTATTTAGTTGGTGTAATATGAAAACCCAATACTAATAATTGACGATGGTGTTAAGACATTGTCTAAAAGTGTTTACCAGATTGTGGATATTGAATCAGTTTGTTATATCTCTAAAAATTAAAATGGTTTAGAAGATTAATGGTGGGAAAGAGTCGACTTGTGTATTCTAGTACACCACAATGTTTAGAAAGAATTCATTTGGAATTGCGTGGTGGTAGCACTGCGAAAGTTGTTATCTAATATACCAATCCCTTCTCAGGGGCCGGATTTTATTGGAAAACCTCTGGGGGGGGGGGGCAAAAAGGGTTCCTCCATTTTTGGGGGGGAATCTTTTTGTGGCAAAAAGGTACCCTCATTGTTTCCCCTCCGCAGATTTGGGAAGTCACCGTATTGTGGCATGTCGAGGTTAAGAAATTCACTGTGTCGGATTTCACATAATTGATTTTGTGGACAACTCCCAGCAGCTGCCTCCCGGGTACAGTGGAACTAGGCACTGGTCTCCCGGAGTACAGTGGAACTCGGCACTGCCCCCGGGTACAGTGGAACCCAGCACTGTCCTCCAAGGTATCAGTGGAACAGTGAGAGGTTCTCCAGAAAGTATCACCTCTACCCGCAATTTGCACCTGCCACCGGTCGCTCTGATCACAGAACCACAGTAAGAGCCGACATCCCGCTGGTTCAGCGCTTCGTTTATCGGTGACCTCTGACACTGTCCACTGCCCGTTTGTGAGGGTGGGGCAGCTATTGGTGGCACGTGGTCTTTACTATCATCTCTACTACGATGATAGCCTCTTCTCGAGGACCCGCTAATAATGCGAGCTACTACGCCCGATGCTGTGCCGGCGTGGCTTACAACTCACCGATAGAGGCGGTCTTAGGGTCGAGATGCCTCAGTGCACTCAAGTGGGGAAAGAATCAGTTTGTTTTGTCCAATAGTTGGTGATTTAATGTGGAAGACGTAGAAGTAGTAAAAAGTGACAGAGAGCTGCCTATGGTGTGGGACGGAGATGTACCGGCTTATTGTTTTCAGGGTGATATCTATGTGTTGTTATGAAACTCTGATAGTGTTGTACCCATCTACAGTAGTACCTACCAGTTCTTTTGCAGTGACCTGTACAGTCGGCGTCGAACTACCCGCAGTGCATAATAGGGAACCGGCGCACTTGAGCGCGCGCACTGTTTACCTAATTCAAGTCACACGAAACTCGGGCAGGTGTGACGGGTTTGTGACGTACATACATCTGATAAAGACGTCAGGTTTTATAATACGTGTTTGTCATCAAAATATCCACTAATCCGGGTTGTTCATGACAAATTAATAGCAGAATCGGTATCTGCGTACGCTTTTAGTCATTGTATAGCATTCGCTGGAATGCTACCAAGGTCGACTATTCCCATTAAAGTTTTACTTTGAGTTTAACAGGACAGTGCCAAGACGGCGATCACGGTAGCCGTCCTTCGCCGCCTCAGGGTGGTCACATGACCCTGCGGGCCAGCCGGGCCAGGACAAGGCGCGAGGTCGGTGGGTCGTGGATGTAAGTTGCGCAACCACCACCTAACACTGCTGGGTGTGCATCCGCACGCGCTGCTCCGAAACCAGACGACGCAGAATTTCAGAAATTTGAAGATGATATTTTACAACATGAAAATTTCGTGTGGCGTTCAATTATCAGTCACATCAACCGAGTAGCTGTGTAGAAATATGCAGCCTCTGAGAACCATGGCAACGGTAGGGCGGGCTCATACTTTATTTTTCCCCTTATTAGTTCGCGGAAGAACTCCCGTCCGCTCGGGAAATCATGGTTTTTTTAAAGCCATTGTGACAATCCAGGGAGGGGAGCAGTGATCCACCCCCCCCCCCCCCTAGCAGAGTTAAATGAAGTGTAACTGGGCGTAAAAGCATGAAAGTAAAGCACTGTTTGGAACTAAAAACGAACGATTACAATATACTGTTGTTTCGGTAGACTGGGTTCGTAGTTCAAATTAAGTGTTATATACCAGTTTGCGCAATGGCGCAATCTCATATCCTGTTTGTGCTTCCCGTTCCCCTAACCAATTCTCATAGGCCGTTTCGTGTTTCCTTTCTGTTTCCCATTTCTCGTTTCCGTTTATGTGTGTCCTATTTCTGTTACCATTGCCATTCTCGTATTCATTCCCTTTTCCTGTTCCCGGTATCCTGTTCCCGGTATCCTGTTCCCGGTATCCTGTTGTTTAAGTATCCTGGTTCCCGTATCCTGTTCCCGGTATCCTGTTCCAGTAACCTGGTTCCGTCCAGTAAAGCTTCTTTTAATGATATGCTGTTTATGTTCTAAAATGTATGAACACAGGATAGGACAAATGAGCGTTTACAATGGATAATGCCACTAACACATCACACTTTAACATCCTCATAGGACTGGACAAGGGACATTTCCACACATCGAACAGGACGAGGACACCACAGGAACATACATAGCGTGGTCAGTGCTCGGCAATCAGACGACGAGAACTGCTTACTCAGCCTTCTCCTCGACTTCAGCAGTCCTTGGCCGGCCACCTTGTAGACCAGGAGGGCGCCCAGGGCCGGACGGGTGAAGGCCGTGGGCGTAGGGGAAGGGGAACAGCCGCGTAGGTGATGGGGGTGTGCACTTCCTTGACGACAGGGGCGGTATAGGTGACAGCGGGGGCGTAGTGGTGAAGGCAGGGCAGCGGTAATGGAGGCAGGGGAGGCGTAGGTGCGGCACGTAGGTCTCGTGCTCCGTCTCCTTCAGCTCCAGGAGGGTGGTGTCGGCCGGTGGCGGCCTCTACCTTGTCCAGGGAAGCAGTCTTGAAGGTAGCCTTGGCGAGGGCAGGCAGCAGCACGGCGCTGCGCTTGCGACGCTCAGCGGAGACAAGCGGCCGGCTCCTCAGCAGACTCCTCCTTGGCCTCAGAAGCCTCAGCAGCCACGTTGTAGACGAAGGGAGTGGCCAGGCCGTACGGGTTGGAAGCCATAGGTGAAAGGAATGGCAGCGTAGGTGGCGGGGGGCAGCCACCTGCTTGACAACAGGGGTAGTGTAGGTGACGGTGGGTGGCAGCATAGGTGGTGACAGGGGCAGCAATGTGCTTGACATCATCCTTGTGTGACCACCGGGGGCGTTGTAGGTGACAGCGGGGGGCGTAGTGGAAGGGCAGGGGGCAGCGTAGTGAGGAGGCAGGGGGCGGCGTAGGGTGACTGGCACGTAAGTCTCGGTGATCCGTCTCTTTCAGCTCCAGTAGGGTGGTGTCGGCGGGGGGTGTCGGCCTCTTACCTTGTCCAGGGAAGCAGTCTTGAAGGTGGCCTTGGCGATGGGCGGGCAGCAGCACGACGCTGCGCTTGCGACGCTCGAGGCGGAGACAACGCCGGCTCCTCAGCAGACTCTTCCTTGGCCTCAGCAGCCTCGGCAGGCCACGTTGTAGACCGAAGGGAGTGGCCAGGCCGTACGGGTGGAAGCCGTAGGGGAAAGGAGTGGCAGCGTAGGTGGCGGGGGCAGCCACCTGCTTGACAACAGGGGGTAGTGTAGGGTGACGGTGGGGGGGCAGCATAGGTGATGACAGGGGGCAGCAATGTGCTTGACATCAACCTTGTTGACCACCGGGGGCGTTGTAGGTGACAGGCGGGGGCGTAGTGGAAGGCAGGGGGCAGCGTAGTGGAGGGCAGGGGCGGCGTAGGTGACTGGACGTAGGTCTCGTGCTCCGTCTCCTTCACTCCAGGGAGGGTGGTGTCGGGCCGGGGTGTCGGCCTCTACCTTGTCCAGGGAAGCAGTCTGTAGTGGTCTTGGCGAGGCGGGGCAGCAGCACGGCGCTGCGACGCCGGCGGCGCCGGACTCCTGCGGGGCAGGCGCGCGGCGTCGGGTCGGTGTCGGGCGGCTTCGGCGCGGCAGCAGCGGCGTCGGCGTACAGCTTGGCGAACTCTGCCTTGGCGGCGGCCACCTCGGGCGGTGTCCTGCACCGGCTCGGGCGCCTGTCCGTCAAACACGGGCGCATCCAAGTTGAACTCGGGCGCCACCGGGCAGGTTGGGTCGCCTTCACCTGGAATCCGTTGACGTTGTCGGGCCGTGTAGGAGACGGTCTGCACCTTGCCGTTGGCGTCGATGTAGCTGTAGCTGCCAACGGTGGCGCCATCGAACCTCCTGTACTCGTTCTTGGACGACAGGCCGACTGGCGTAGCCGTAGTTGAACTGTCCCAGCTCGGTCCTGGGCGTGGTACTGAGAGCTGACACTGGCAGCCGAACCGCCGCGTACGGAGCCGGCTGCCGCCGCCGCGTACGTGGTCGGGCGCGTGGTAGTTGTACGCCCCGGCGTAGAAGGGGGTACGGTGTTGTAGGGCCGAGTAGCCGTATCCCGGGTACGCCAGGTACTGGGCAGCGCCCAGCGCCAGGAGAGAGGACAGAGCGACCTGCACACAAACACAAAACAGAACAAAACGTTCACATTGATTCGACATAGTACCTTGCTGTACGAGACA
>JAXIVJ010011140.1:12500-15000 GCA_036785665.1 Chirona hameri
ATGATGATGATGATGATGATGATGATGATGATGATGATGATGATGATGATGATGATGATGATGATGATGATGATGATGATGATGATGATGATGATGATGTTGCTGATGATGATGTTGCTGATGATGATGTTGCTGATGATGATGTTGTTGATGATGTTGCTGATGATGTTGCTGATGATGTTGCTGATGATGTTGCTGATGATGTTGATGATGATGTTGATGATGATGTTGATGATGATGTTGATGATGATGTTGATGATGATGTTGCTGATGATGTTGCTGATGATGTTGCTGATGATGTTGCTGATGATGTTGCTGGTGATGTTGCTGATGATGTTGCTGATGATGTTGCTGATGATGACGTGAGACGGTGTGGTATGCCCGGAGGCGGTGTTGTATGCCCGGAGGCGGTGTTGTATGCCCGGAGGCGGTGTGGTATGCCCGGAGGCGGTGTTGTATGCCCGGAGGCGGTGTTGTATGCCCGGAGGCGGTGTGGTATGCCCGGAGGCGGTGTTGTATGCCCGGAGGCGGTGTTGTATGCCCTGAGGCGGTCTGGTATGCCCGGAGGCGGTGTAGTATGCCCGGAGGCGGTGTTGTATGCCCGGAGGCGGTGTGGTATGCCCGGAGGCGGTGCAGTATGCCCGGAGGCGTTGTTGTATGCCCGGAGGCGGTGTGGTATGCCCGGAGGCGGTGTAGTATGCCCGGAGGCGGTGTTGTATGCCCGGAGGCGGTGTGGTATGCCCGGAAGCGGTGTAGTATGCCCGGAGGCGGTGTTGTATGCCCGGAGGCGGTGTGGTATGCCCGGAGGCGGTACAACACCGCCTCCGGGCATGATGATGATAATGATGATGATGATGATGATGATGATGATGATGATGATGATGATGATGATGATGATGATGATGATGATGATGATGATGATGATGATGATGATGATGATGATGATGATGATGATGATGATGATGATGATGATGATGATGATGATGATGATGATGATGATGATGATGATGATGATGATGATGATGATGATGATGATGATGATGATGATGATGATGATGTTGCTGATGATGATGTTGCTGATGATGTTGTTGCTGATGATGATGTTGTTGATGATGTTGCTGATGATGTTGCTGATGATGTTGCTGATGATGTTGCTGATGATGTTGATGATGATGTTGATGATGATGTTGATGATGATGTTGATGATGATGTTGATGATGATGTTGCTGATGATGTTGCTGATGATGTTGCTGATGATGTTGCTGATGATGTTGCTGATGATGTTGCTGGTGATGTTGCTGATGATGTTGCTGATGATGTTGCTGATGATGACGTGAGACGGTGTGGTATGCCCGGAGGCGGTGTTGTATGCCCGGAGGCGGTGTTGTATGCCCGGAGGCGGTGTGGTATGCCCGGAGGCGGTGTTGTATGCCCGGAGGCGGTGTTGTATGCCCGGAGGCGGTGTGGTATGCCCGGAGGCGGTGTTGTATGCCCGGAGGCGGTGTTGTATGCCCTGAGGCGGTCTGGTATGCCCGGAGGCGGTGTAGTATGCCCGGAGGTGGTGTTGTATGCCCGGAGGCGGTGTGGTATGCCCGGAGGCGGTGCAGTATGCCCGGAGGCGGTGTTGTATGCCCGGAGGCAGTGTGGTATGCCCGGAGGCGGTGTAGTATGCCCGGAGGCGGTGTTGTATGCCCGGAGGCGGTGTGGTATGCCCGGAGGCGGTGTAGTATGCCCGGAGGCGGTGTTGTATGCCCGGAGGCGGTGTGGTATGCCCGGAGGCGGTACAACACCGCCTCCGGGCATGATGATGATAATGATGATGATGATGATGATGATGATGATGATGATGATGATGATGATGATGATGATCATGATGATGATGATGATGATGATGATGATGATGATGATGATGATGATGATGATGATGATGATGATGATGATGATGATGATGATGATGATGATGATGATGATGATGATGATGATGATGATGATGATGATGATGATGTTGCTGATGATGATGTTGCTGATGATGATGTTGCTGATGATGATGTTGTTGATGATGTTGCTGATGATGTTGCTGATGATGTTGCTGATGATGTTGCTGATGATGTTGATGATGATGTTGATGATGATGTTGATGATGATGTTGATGATTATGTTGATGATGATGTTGATGATGATAATGATGATGATGATGATGATGATGATGATGATGGTGATGATGATGATGATGATGATGATGATGATGATGATGATGATGATGATGATGATGATGATGATGATGATGATGATGATGATGATGATGATGATGATGATGATGATGATGATGATGATGATGATGATGATGATGATGATGATGATGATGATGATGATGATGATGATGATGATGATGATGATGATGATGATGATGATGATGATGATGATGATGATGATGTTGCTGATGATGATGTTGCTGATGATGATGTTGCTGTTGATGATGATGTTGATGATGATGTTGCTG
>JAXIVJ010011140.1:22500-25000 GCA_036785665.1 Chirona hameri
GTGGTATGCCCGGAGGCGGTGCAGTATGCCCGGAGGCGGTGTTGTATGCCCGGAGGCGGTGTGGTATGCCCGGAGGCGGTGTAGTATGCCCGGAGGCGGTGTTGTATGCCCGGAGGCGGTGTGGTATGCCCGGAGGCGGTGTAGTATGCCCGGAGGCGGTGTTGTATGCCCGGAGGCGGTGTGGTATGCCCGGAGGCGGTGTAGTATGCCCGGAGGCGGTGTTGTATGCCCGGAGGCGGTGTGGTATGCCCGGAGGCGGTACAACACCGCCTCCGGGCATGATGATGATAATGATGATGATGATGATGATGATGATGATGATGATGATGATGATGATGATGATGATGATGATGATGATGATGATGATGATGATGATGATGATGATGATGATGATGATGATGATGATGATGATGATGATGATGATGATGATGATGATGATGATGATGTTGCTGATGATGATGTTGCTGATGATGATGTTGCTGATGATGATGTTGTTGATGATGTTGCTGATGATGTTGCTGATGATGTTGCTGATGATGTTGCTGATGATGTTGATGATGATGTTGATGATGATGTTGATGATGATGTTGATGATGATGTTGATGATGATGTTGCTGATGATGTTGCTGATGATGTTGCTGATGATGTTGCTGATGATGTTGCTGGTGATGTTGCTGATGATGTTGCTGATGATGTTGCTGATGATGACGTGAGACGGTGTGGTATGCCCGGAGGCGGTGTTGTATGCCCGGAGGCGGTGTTGTATGCCCGGAGGCGGTGTGGTATGCCCGGAGGCGGTGTTGTATGCCCGGAGGCGGTGTTGTATGCCCGGAGGCGGTGTGGTATGCCCGGAGGCGGTGTTGTATGCCCGGAGGCGGTGTTGTATGCCCTGAGGCGGTCTGGTATGCCCGGAGGCGGTGTAGTATGCCCGGAGGCGGTGTTGTATGCCCGGAGGCGGTGTGGTATGCCCGGAGGCGGTGCAGTATGCCCGGAGGCGTTGTTGTATGCCCGGAGGCGGTGTGGTATGCCCGGAGGCGGTGTAGTATGCCCGGAGGCGGTGTTGTATGCCCGGAGGCGGTGTGGTATGCCCGGAAGCGGTGTAGTATGCCCGGAGGCGGTGTTGTATGCCCGGAGGCGGTGTGGTATGCCCGGAGGCGGTACAACACCGCCTCCGGGCATGATGATGATAATGATGATGATGATGATGATGATGATGATGATGATGATGATGATGATGATGATGATGATGATGATGATGATGATGATGATGATGATGATGATGATGATGATGATGATGATGATGATGATGATGATGATGATGATGATGATGATGATGATGATGATGATGATGATGATGATGATGATGATGATGATGATGATGATGATGATGATGATGATGATGATGTTGCTGATGATGATGTTGCTGATGATGTTGTTGCTGATGATGATGTTGTTGATGATGTTGCTGATGATGTTGCTGATGATGTTGCTGATGATGTTGCTGATGATGTTGATGATGATGTTGATGATGATGTTGATGATGATGTTGATGATGATGTTGATGATGATGTTGCTGATGATGTTGCTGATGATGTTGCTGATGATGTTGCTGATGATGTTGCTGATGATGTTGCTGGTGATGTTGCTGATGATGTTGCTGATGATGTTGCTGATGATGACGTGAGACGGTGTGGTATGCCCGGAGGCGGTGTTGTATGCCCGGAGGCGGTGTTGTATGCCCGGAGGCGGTGTGGTATGCCCGGAGGCGGTGTTGTATGCCCGGAGGCGGTGTTGTATGCCCGGAGGCGGTGTGGTATGCCCGGAGGCGGTGTTGTATGCCCGGAGGCGGTGTTGTATGCCCTGAGGCGGTCTGGTATGCCCGGAGGCGGTGTAGTATGCCCGGAGGTGGTGTTGTATGCCCGGAGGCGGTGTGGTATGCCCGGAGGCGGTGCAGTATGCCCGGAGGCGGTGTTGTATGCCCGGAGGCAGTGTGGTATGCCCGGAGGCGGTGTAGTATGCCCGGAGGCGGTGTTGTATGCCCGGAGGCGGTGTGGTATGCCCGGAGGCGGTGTAGTATGCCCGGAGGCGGTGTTGTATGCCCGGAGGCGGTGTGGTATGCCCGGAGGCGGAGGCGGTACAACACCGCCTCCGGGCATGATGATGATAATGATGATGATGATGATGATGATGATGATGATGATGATGATGATGATGATGATGATCATGATGATGATGATGATGATGATGATGATGATGATGATGATGATGATGATGATGATGATGATGATGATGATGATGATGATGATGATGATGATGATGATGATGATGATGATGATGATGATGATGATGATGATGATGATGTTGCTGATGATGATGTTGCTGATGATGATGTTGCTGATGATGATGTTGTTGATGATGTTGCTGATGATGTTGCTGATGATGTTGCTGATGATGTTGCTGATGATGTTGATGATGATGTTGATGATGATGTTGATGATGA
>JAXIVJ010011140.1:32500-35000 GCA_036785665.1 Chirona hameri
TGATGTTGATGATGATGTTGATGATGATGTTGCTGATGATGTTGCTGATGATGTTGCTGATGATGTTGCTGATGATGTTGCTGATGATGTTGCTGGTGATGTTGCTGATGATGTTGCTGATGATGTTGCTGATGATGACGTGAGACGGTGTGGTATGCCCGGAGGCGGTGTTGTATGCCCGGAGGCGGTGTTGTATGCCCGGAGGCGGTGTGGTATGCCCGGAGGCGGTGTTGTATGCCCGGAGGCGGTGTTGTATGCCCGGAGGCGGTGTGGTATGCCCGGAGGCGGTGTTGTATGCCCGGAGGCGGTGTTGTATGCCCTGAGGCGGTCTGGTATGCCCGGAGGCGGTGTAGTATGCCCGGAGGTGGTGTTGTATGCCCGGAGGCGGTGTGGTATGCCCGGAGGCGGTGCAGTATGCCCGGAGGCGGTGTTGTATGCCCGGAGGCAGTGTGGTATGCCCGGAGGCGGTGTAGTATGCCCGGAGGCGGTGTTGTATGCCCGGAGGCGGTGTGGTATGCCCGGAGGCGGTGTAGTATGCCCGGAGGCGGTGTTGTATGCCCGGAGGCGGTGTGGTATGCCCGGAGGCGGTACAACACCGCCTCCGGGCATGATGATGATAATGATGATGATGATGATGATGATGATGATGATGATGATGATGATGATGATGATGATCATGATGATGATGATGATGATGATGATGATGATGATGATGATGATGATGATGATGATGATGATGATGATGATGATGATGATGATGATGATGATGATGATGATGATGATGATGATGATGATGATGATGATGATGATGTTGCTGATGATGATGTTGCTGATGATGATGTTGCTGATGATGATGTTGTTGATGATGTTGCTGATGATGTTGCTGATGATGTTGCTGATGATGTTGCTGATGATGTTGATGATGATGTTGATGATGATGTTGATGATGATGTTGATGATTATGTTGATGATGATGTTGATGATGATAATGATGATGATGATGATGATGATGATGATGATGGTGATGATGATGATGATGATGATGATGATGATGATGATGATGATGATGATGATGATGATGATGATGATGATGATGATGATGATGATGATGATGATGATGATGATGATGATGATGATGATGATGATGATGATGATGATGATGATGATGATGATGATGATGATGATGATGATGATGATGATGATGATGTTGCTGATGATGATGTTGCTGATGATGATGTTGCTGTTGATGATGATGTTGATGATGATGTTGCTGATGATGTTGCTGATGATGTTGCTGATGATGTTGATGATGATGTTGCTGGTGATGTTGCTGATGATGTTGCTGATGATGTTGATGATGATGTTGCTGGTGATGTTGCTGATGATGTTGCTGATGATGTTGCTGATGATGTTGCTGATGATGACTTGAGACGGTGTGGTATGCCCGGAGGCGGTGTTGTATGCCCGGAGGCGGTGTGGTATGCCCGGAGGCGGTGTAGTATGCCCGGAGGCGGTGTTGTATGCCCGGAGGCGGTGTGGTATGCCCGGAGGCGGTACAACACCGCCTCCGGGCATGATGATGATAATGATGATGATGATGATGATGATGATGATGATGATGATGATGATGATGATGATGATCATGATGATGATGATGATGATGATGATGATGATGATGATGATGATGATGATGATGATGATGATGATGATGATGATGATGATGATGATGATGATGATGATGATGATGATGATGATGATGATGATGATGATGATGATGATGTTGCTGATGATGATGTTGCTGATGATGATGATGTTGCTGATGATGATGTTGTTGATGATGTTGCTGATGATGTTGCTGATTATGTTGCTGATGATGTTGCTGATGATGTTGATGATGATGTTGATGATGATGTTGATGATGATGTTGATGATTATGTTGATGATGATGTTGATGATGATAATGATGATGATGATGATGATGATGATGATGATGGTGATGATGATGATGATGATGATGATGATGATGATGATGATGATGATGATGATGATGATGAGCATGATGATGATGATGATGATGATGATGATGATGATGATGATGATGATGATGATGATGATGATGATGATGATGATGATGATGATGATGATGATGATGATGTTGCTGATGATGATGTTGCTGATGATGATGTTGCTGTTATGATGATGTTGATGATGATGTTGCTGATGATGTTGCTGATGATGTTGCTGATGATGTTGCTGATGATGTTGCTGGTGATGTTGCTGATGATGTTGCTGATGATGTTGCTGATGATGACGAGAGACGGTGTGGTATGCCCGGAGGCGGTGTTGTATGCCCGGAGGCGGTGTTTGTATGCCCGGAGGCGGTGTTGTATGCCCGGAGGCGGTTGTGGTATGCCCGGAGGCGGTGTTGTATGCCCGGAGGCGGTGTTGTATGCCCTGAGGCGGTCTGGTATGCCCGGAGGCGGTTGTAGTATGCCCGGAG
>JAXIVJ010011140.1:40000-42500 GCA_036785665.1 Chirona hameri
TTGCTGATGATGTTGCTGATGATGTTGCTGATGATGACGTGAGACGTGTGGTATGCCCGGAGGCGGTGTTGTATGCCCGGAGGCGGTGTTGTATGCCCGGAGGCGGTGTGGTATGCCCGGAGGCGGTGTTGTATGCCCGGAGGCGGTGTTGTATGCCCGGAGGCGGTGTGGTATGCCCGGAGGCGGTGTTGTATGCCCGGAGGCGGTGTTGTATGCCCTGAGGCGGTCTGGTATGCCCGGAAGCGGTGTAGTATGCCCGGAGGCGGTGTTGTATGCCCGGAGGCGGTGTGGTATGCCGGAGGCGGTGCAGTATGCCCGGAGGCGTTGTTGTATGCCCGGAGGCGTGTGTGGTATGCCCGGAGGCGGTGTAGTATGCCCGGAGGCGGTGTTGTATGCCCGGAGGCGGTGTGGTATGCCCGGAAGCGGTGTAGTATGCCCGGAGGCGGTGTTGTATGCCCGGAGGCGGTGTGGTATGCCCGAGGCGGTACAACACCGCCTCCGGGCATGATGATGATAATGATGATGATGATGATGATGATGATGATGTGATGATGATGATGATGATGATGATGATGATGATGATGATGATGATGATGATGATGATGATGATGATGATGATGATGATGATGATGATGATGATGATGATGATGATGATGATGATGATGATGATGATGATGATGATGATGATGATGATGATGATGATGATGATGATGATGATGATGATGATGATGATGATGTTGCTGATGATGATGTTGCTGATGATGTTGTTGCTGATGATGATGTTGTTGATGATGTTGCTGATGATGTTGCTGATGATGTTGCTGATGATGTTGCTGATGATGTTGATGATGATGTTGATGATGATGTTGATGATGATGTTGATGATGATGTTGATGATGATGTTGCTGATGATGTTGCTGATGATGTTGCTGATGATGTTGCTGATGATGTTGCTGATGATGTTGCTGGTGATGTTGCTGATGATGTTGCTGATGATGTTGCTGATGATGACGTGAGACGGTGTGGTATGCCCGGAGGCGGTGTTGTATGCCCGGAGGCGGTGTTGTATGCCCGGAGGCGGTGTGGTATGCCCGGAGGCGGTGTTGTATGCCCGGAGGCGGTGTTGTATGCCCGGGAGGCGGTGTGGTATGCCCGGAGGCGGTGTTGTATGCCCGGAGGCGGTGTTGTATGCCCTGAGGCGGTCTGGTATGCCCGGAGGCGGTGTAGTATGCCGGAGGTGGTGTTGTATGCCCGGAGGCGGTGTGGTATGCCCGGAGGCGGTGTGCAGTATGCCGGAGGCGGTGTTGTATGCCCGGAGGCAGTGTGGTATGCCCGGAGGCGGTGTAGTATGCCCGGAGGCGGTGTTGTATGCCCGGAGGCGGTGTGGTATGCCCGGAGGCGGTGTAGTATGCCCGGAGGCGGTGTTGTATGCCCGGAGGCGGTGTGGTATGCCCGGAGGCGGTACAACACCGCCTCCGGGCATGATGATGATAATGATGATGATGATGATGATGATGATGATGATGATGATGATGATGATGATGATGATCATGATGATGATGATGATGATGATGATGATGATGATGATGATGATGATGATGATGATGATGATGATGATGATGATGATGATGATGATGATGATGATGATGATGATGATGATGATGATGATGATGATGATGATGATGTTTGCTGATGATGATGTTGCTGATGATGATGTTGCTGATGATGATGTTGTTGATGATGTTGCTGATGATGTTGCTGATGATGTTGCTGATGATGTTGCTGATGATGTTGATGATGATGTTGATGATGATGTTGATGATGATGTTGATGATTATGTTGATGATGATGTTGATGATGATAATGATGATGATGATGATGATGATGATGATGATGGTGATGATGATGATGATGATGATGATGATGATGATGATGATGATGATGATGATGATGATGATGATGATGATGATGATGATGATGATGATGATGATGATGATGATGATGATGATGATGATGATGATGATGATGATGATGATGATGATGATGATGATGATGATGATGATGATGATGATGATGATGATGTTGCTGATGATGATGTTGCTGATGATGATGTTGCTGTTGATGATGATGTTGATGATGATGTTGCTGATGATGTTGCTGATGATGTTGCTGATGATGTTGATGATGATGTTGCTGGTGATGTTGCTGATGATGTTGCTGATGATGTTGATGATGATGTTGCTGGTGATGTTGCTGATGATGTTGCTGATGATGTTGCTGATGATGTTGCTGATGATGACTTGAGACGGTGTGGTATGCCCGGAGGCGGTGTTGTATGCCCGGAGGCGGTGTGGTATGCCCGGAGGCGGTGTAGTATGCCCGGAGGCGGTGTTGTATGCCCGGAGGCGGTGTGGTATGCCCGGAGGCGGTACAACACCGCCTCCGGGCATGATGATGATAATGATGATGATGATGATGATGATGATGATGATGATGATGA
>JAXIVJ010011141.1:0-44558 GCA_036785665.1 Chirona hameri
TTTGCCCCTGAGGCGCACGTGGTGCAGTACGCTGATGATACCCAAATTCTGGTCTCAGGCAAAACAGAATCCCTCCCTCAGCTCATTGCTACCATGGAAAAGGCTTTATCATCTCTCGACACCTGGTTCCATTCCCATGGTTTGAAAGTAAATACCGGGAAAACAGAGCTCATTGTCTGTGGTTCCCGTCAAAATTGTCGTGGCATGACCACGACCACTATTCGGTTCCGTGAGGACATAGTGCGTGAGAGCCCCACGGTGAGGAATTTTGGCGTACTGTCCGACAAACACCTCTCGTGGGACTCACACGTATCTGCCCTCGTCAAAACATGTAACGGTATCCTCATCGGTCTGACCCACGTGCGTCATCAGATCCCTTCGTCACTTCTTCCTGTCATAGTCGACGCCCTTGTCATCTCGCACGTCCGATACTGTTTGACGGTGTTCGGCAACGGCTCAGAGAAAAACATGCAGCGCCTCCAAAAGATCCTCAATTTTGGCTTGCGCGCTGTCTCTGGCCGGGCGTAAATTTGATCACATATCGGACGTGCGAGATGAACTGGGCTGGCACACCGCCCGGCAGCTGTACGAACTTCAATCCTTCAATCTTCTTCACAAAATTCGCACCACCGGGGAACCACAGGCTCTCGCTTCCGGCATTCGACAATTTCTGAATTTCGAGCTAGAAGCACCCGCCAGGACGCTGATTTGGCCCTCCCGCGCGTGAGAACCGAAGCCGGCAAGAGACGCTTTTTATACAGTGTAGCGCAGCGCTACAACGCGTTGCCGCCGGACCTGCGCGAGGCGTCTTTAGCTTCTTTTAACACGCGCCCTGGAGGGGGGGCGAAATCCGCCCACCCCCTCCGGTTTTTCGAGGATAGCGCAAAAACGGCGGCGCGCAGCACCGCCGTTTTTTGTATACCTGTTTAGAAATGAACTTCCCGCATTATGTAAAATTCTTGGCCTCAGGTCATCTCAGGTCAGGTCACCAGACCAGGTCACGTGATGACCTCAACTCCAAAACGTTTGCAGTAGTACCACAGCCACAGTTTTACGCTGATTGGTTTCAATCTTGCAGGACTTCATAAGGTCATATATACCAACAATTTGATTATCTCGGATTTCTAATATCGGTGACCTAAGGTCAGGTCAATTTTGTGACCGCCAACACGGTTTTATCAATAACTATCGACATAATGAAGATAGAGAAGAGAAAACGATACCAATATGTTTGTCTAGTCGAGACACGTCTCCCAATATGCAACATGACCAACTTGGGTCACCACTTGACCTTGACCTGAGGTCAAATTTCACAGTTAACCTAACCCGGTCACCATGAATATTATTCGAAGCGCCTTGACAAGACACACGTGATGGCGTAAACATTATTGCTTTATCTTTATTAGGTAAAAGGTTATTTGGGGAAAACAGTTCTAAAAACAAAATCACCTTTGACATTCGATGACCTCTAGAGCCTAAACTATTGACCTGAGCTCAAATCTGAGGACACCCATGTCGATTGCATTTTTCAATGACCTTCGATTGCTATTTTCCGTTTGCTGCTAACTATCATAGTTCCCGAGATATGTGGGGGTGTTCGAACCGAAGTCTTGAAAACTTGAAAATCTGACCCTTGATGACCTCTTGGTGACCTCAATATTGACCTGAAAAAAGGAACGAAGTACTTTCGAAAGAGCTTGTCTCGAGATATCTAACGTCGTTTCCCGCTTGTCGCTACGTTGCGTGGTTTTCGAGATCATAGGGGGGGGGGGGCGAAATCCGCCCCCCCCTCCAGGGCGTGTAATTATCAGAGGCCCTCCAGAGGCCATTATTATAAAGATAAAACACGGAGGTAGCCCGAGAAAAAAGGAACGGTATGAATAAAAAGAAGACGCATATTTGGTTATTATAAAGGAAGCGTGCATCTGTTATTTGTGTCCCTCCTTTTGCCCGGTTCCGTCTGTTTGAAAAGGACGGTAGATGTATGACGTCACTCATCTAGAATATTGTTATTCATGTTATTTGCCGTTTATTGGCGATTTAGTTTATTATTTGATTTTTTATATTGATTAAAACAAGTGAAATATTATAATTCATTGCTCAAATGCGTATCCGCTCTAAATATTTACCGCCGGAGGTAATCAGAAACACTTTGGGCTCAAGAACTTTTGCAAACTTACCCAAACTTTTGATTCCCAGAAGACATTGCGGACGCATAATATTATCCAAGGCTATATAGAGATATTATCTTTATGCGAGTCATGTTTCAGTTTAGTTTACCATTGTTTGTTACCAAGGGGTCATGCACGATGTGGAAGAATAAGAGAACAGGGTATAGGTGTCAACTTCTTTCCATGCACAGCCTGAAAGATGTGAGTATTTTGCCCATGTTTCTTACTGATCTTACTGACGTTCTATGTCATTCTCATTGCCTATTACTTTGACAGGTACTTCGCCAATCTGCTCAACTACTTAAATGATAAATGCACCCTATCCAACAACTTATGTCCCATACAGCCAAAGTATTTGTCAAAGCTTTGGGTTAGAGTGACTAGTGTCATGAGTTGCCAATAAAATTATGATTCTGATCCATGGCAACGGATCAGAATCATAATTTTGGTAATAGGGTAAAGGTTCAATCTCTGGTAAAAAAAAGACTTCATGCAACTGGTGATTAAAACAATACTAAGGCACAAAGTACCTATGCATTGCTCATAGCATGAAAAATCCAGTATTTGGCAGCGCGCAAAGAGTGGACTTATCATTCCTATAAAGCGCAGACATTTCCTGTTGAAAGGCATGTATCATTGTAGTGTCTGCTAGAATTGCCATGAGCATGAGCATGTTAGCATGATGGCATTCTTGGGTTTGGCAGCCTTGACGATTGTGGCACATGGATGACTGTTATGACTGTTATGTGATTGGTTAAATTTGGTGCGCTGAATTAAAGGGACTATCCCACCTTAACATTATATTTGAGTTGAGACAGCCATAATAGTACTAGTTAAATATTTAACGCAAAATATTTATATATTTATAAATCAATCAATCAATATTTAGTGGTACCATTTGCTTGTGACGTCATTACACCCTGGCTCACTAGCGGTCCATGGCGGCCAACTACTGCAACAACTCCAGCTGATAGTGCTAGCCAATCTTCTGCACAATATAATTTCTGTGCAATAGATGTCAACACAAAATTGTGCCATACATTTGGCAGCACAAAGGATTTCCCTGTTATAAAAAAACATGATGTCACCAACCCAACTTTTCGCTTAAAACTAAAAGTTGAATATCTTCCAAGATAAGCAATTTGTTTTTGGAGAAATAAAAAATTCTGAACATGTTCAGCTGACCTAGCCTGACATGTAGACATACAATTAAGTGTGATTCAACAACTTTCAGAAAAGGTGGGACAGTCCCTTTAATATTGGGTCAAACGATGACGTGTCGGGAGATGACTGATAGAACATGAGGGTGCACGTCAAGCTGAGATGCTGCTGGTTTTGTTAACTCATTTTGATGGGAATTCTACTAACAATACAATTATGTAGTGAGGAAGAAGCTTTTACAAGAGCTGGCCAAGACACTACATAATTTAGTGACGACGAGGATGAGATTTTGATGAGACACGATCTCATCGTTGTTGCCACTAAATTATGTAGTGTCTTGGCCAACCTCTTGTAAAAGCTTCTTCCTTACTACATAATTATATTGTTAGTTCTCAGCATCTAGCTTGACGTGCAGCCTCAAGTTTGTTCAGCCATCTCCTGACACGTCAGCGTTTGACCTGAGATTAATTCAGTGCACCAGATTCAACCAATCACATAACAGTCATAACTCGTCATCCATGCGCCACAATCGTCAAGGCTGCCAAAAACAGGAATGCCTTCATGCTAACATGCTCATGCTCATGGCAATTCTGGCGGACACTACAATCATTATGGTGGTTTAGGCAATGGCGCCACGACTGCTAGGTTATATGGTGTATAATTATGTGCACAACCTTGATTTACCATTGCTAGATTAATAAGCCTTTGTTAAGTCATGACGGAAGTGGTATAAGATGGTAATGGTAGGCTATACTGGATGATTGAGCGGCCCAAATAACTTGTTTTGAGAGGTGTTTAAATCAGCTATCAATGCATAAGCAATCAAAATCTGATGAGGTTTCAGAATTCTTTGATACAGCATCAAATTATATCAGCCATCTTCTGACACGTCAGCGTTTGACCTGATATTAATTCAGTGCACCAGATTCAACCAATCACATAACAGTCACAACAGTCATCCATGCGCCACAATCGGCAAGGCTGGAATGCCTTGAATGTGTTTTGAGAGGCTACACTGAGAGATCTTACAAATTGCCACCAATGACTAATGGTATTAATGGCTAGGCCGCCTGAGTAATAAGTACTGCTCCAAATATGGGCGGATCCAGGGGGTGGCGGGCAAAGGGGCCATGCTCACCCCAAACCGCCTGAAATCAATGCAAAATTAACACAGTTCCTGATATAGAAGAAAATATAAGAAACTTTTACTAAGGAAAGTTTGTTTTAAATCAGCAATCAATCAAATCAGCAAGCAAAATCTGATTAGTTTTCAGAATTGTGTGAGACTTTTTTAGATTTGACCCCCCAAACACCCGTTCTGGGATCCGTCTTTGGATCCAAAACATATATTCCTTGCCAAGTTGGAGTTGTTATAAAGAGAAAAGAGCTATTTGCTCATTACGAATTAGTCAAAAACACTAACATATATTTTGGCCATTGGCCAGGATTAATAGACTCATGACTTACTGATGATGTCCCATGGCCAAAAGTATCTTTTAGACATTGTTGCTTACCTATTATGTGTAATTGTTGCTTAATTATTATGTGTAATGAGCAGAAGGTTGCTTCAGTTTTAAAATATTTTAACAATGCTCTGGTTAACATTTACTAAAAATAAAATAACACCCTACAATTCTGCAATTGTTCAGCTAAGAACTACCTGTGGCAACTTAGTATGTTTTGGTGGATATGTGCAGGCACATTATTAGTGCATATGGCTTTCCATGGATAAGCAACCATCTTGGCAAATTTTCACTGAAATCTGTACAGCCATCTGTAATGTATGCACATGTCAATTTCCTTGGCCCATATCTATGGAGTCAACACAGCAGCAGTGATTCATTGTGCACTCAATACAAAATTGGCTATGATTATGTTGAGATGAAAGGCACTATGTATTTACTGCATTTCTTGAAGTCAAGGCTAGGAATATATTAATTTAGGTCTATACATAACATTTATATAAAAAAATAGTTCAATTTTGTACGAATGTTGTTTCCCATGTTCCATGCTAATGACATGGTTCTATCTATAAAAAAACATCATATTCACTCAGGGGTTCCAACTCAAAATAGCATAGTCTCAGAGGCATCAACACTGCCCCCCCCCCCCCCGGCATGACCCAGGAGAAATCTGCCCCCATATCAGCAGTATTTTAACATTGGTGAGCATGAGGAGGGGGGATGGGGGAGCAAACACTGGTTGCCCCCCCCGCCCCCACTCCAAATTTTGTGTCAATGCTCATGTGTTCACTAACATGTTATCTTGCAAACTTAAATACACAATTATTGTTTGCATAGGCAATGCACCTTTTTAATGACAGCATATCTGAGTTTGAGTACCCATTAAGTCCAGACTGTGATGTTTGTGTGTCTTCTCTATGTAGGAAATAGTCTTGATTGATCACTCAGATTGGTATGTGTTGTGATATAAATCTGTCATGTTTGCTGCGTTACAAATTGTATGTTTTGTATCTGAGTTTGAGGTTGTTTTGTCTCATGAGATATCCTTGTCATGCTGTTCAACAAATGTCGTGATGCAAATTTGCTGTCTTTGTACTTTTTGGTTATTTTCCCCCGTTTTCTAATAAATTCAAAATCCGTCCATGCTTTCCTGTTTACTTTCTGTTAACTCTCCCCAAACATTACCTGTTTCCACACATTTCCTTTACATGCATGCTTCCGGAGAGAAGTTCAATTCCATGAAGGGCAGAAGGTATTGTTGGTCTTCTCAGAAGTCTTCTAAGAAAACTAGCTCAGATTTGAGTAGTACTACGAAATCTGACAACTTCAGAAAAGCCCAGTACTGATCACATTTTTTCCCTTCTCAGATATGGCATTGTCAGAATCAATCTCATCTCCAGCCGTCGCCATCTCCAGCAGGTCACCATTCCCCTCAGCAGGCGGCGGATCAGACTTGCACATCTCCCCTTCGGCTGCAACTGGGTGGAAACGGCGGTGGTTTCGGCGGTGAATCTGGTGGTCATGCTCGTGCGCCGCGTGGCTCGAGGAAGGCGCCGGAGCAGACTCTGTTGCGCGGCGTCACGCAGCTAGCGCTCGAGGCGCTGTATTGGCTGTGCGTGGACGCAGAGAAGATGGGCCTGCTGCTGGTCCCGTCGCCCGGCTGGCGGCTGGGAGACTGGCGACTGGCGAGGCTTGACGGGCGCAAGTGACGGTGTTTCCGGCAGAGGTGGCGGCTGTGTTTGGGACTTTGCTAGCGGCGGCGATGTTTGTGATTTGTATCCCCTGTCCCCGGATCCCTTGTGAAGTGTTAAACCATGACAAGATTATATATTTGTAAAGCATAAAGTGTAACTTTGCAATAAAACCTGTGGGGAAAACGCTCGCATTGTCATGTATGTAATCAGCGGTACTCAGCCATGTGTCACTTAGTCCGCGTGCTGATATACTGGGCTTTTCTGATCCGGGGGGGGGGGGGGGGGGGCAAGGGGCCATGGCCCCTCAGGGATACCCTCGGTGGTCCTGAAGAGACCCTCGGTGGTCCTGAGGAGGCCCCCGGTCGGCCTGAGGCGCCTTCAGTCATGTCCGTGAAGTTAGTCAGCGTCAGATTCTGTTTTCTGCGTCGGCCTCATATTTTTACGCCATTTGGTCCTAAGGTCAGATAGAATCACCTGTTTCCTAAAATCATGTCTATTTTGACCTTACAGGTCTTCTTCAAGGCGAAATTCAAGGTGAAAGGACGTGGAGCGCTGTAGCGCCCCAATTGAACGTCCGATCGGGCCAACAATGATCTCAAACGATTCAGCGTGCCCAGTTCCAGAACGGCAAGAATTTTCAGAGTTGATCTCCGTGACCTTCAAGGTCAAATGCTAGGTTAAAGGAAGGGAGCGTCAGCGTCATACTCCGTGTTCAGCGTCGGGCAAAATTTTGTACGACATTTGGTCCTAAGCTCAGATCAAACCTCTTGTTGAAAAGAATCAGGTCCATTTGCACCTTACTGGTCTCCTTCAAAGTCAAATTCAACGTCAAACGACGGTGAACGCTGTAGCGCCCTAAGTTACCGACCGATCGGGCCACAAATGGTCTCAGACGATTATGCGAGCCCAGTTCCAGGACAACAACAATTTTCAAAATTGATCTCCGCGCTTCAAGGTCAAATTCAAGGTCAAAAGACGGGAGCGTCAGCATCAGTTTCAGTTTTCAGCGACAAGCATATATTTTTACGCTATTTGATCCTATGGTCAGATCGAAATTCCTGCTTTCAAAAATTAGGTATATTTTGACCTTACTGCAAGGTCAAATTCAAGCTCAAAGGACGTGAAACGCTGTAGCGCCCCAATTTACTGTGCGATTGGGCCACAAATGATCTCAAACGATTCAGCGTGCCCAGTTCCAGGACAACAATTTTCAGAGTTGATGTCCGTGACCTTCAAGGACAAATGTAAGGTCAAAGGACCGGAGTGTCAGCATCAGATTCAGTTTCAAGCGTCGGGCACATATTTTTACGCCATTTGGCCCTAAGGTCAGATATAACCCCTGTTGCTAAAACAAAATCAGGTCTCTTTCAAGGTCAAATTCAAGGTCAAAAGACGGGAGCGTCAGCATCAGATTCAGTTTTCAGCGTCGGGCATATATTTTTACGCTACTTGATCCTTAGGTCAGATCGAACCGCCTGTTTCCAAAAATCAAGTCTATTTTGACCTACAGGTCTCCTTCAAGGTCAAATTCAAGCTCAAAGGACGGGGAACGCTGAAGCGCCCCAATTTACCGTCCGATCGAGTAAAAAATGGTCTCAAACGATTCAGCGTGCCCAGTTCTAGGACGACAAGAATTTTCAGAATATATCTCCGTGACCTTCAAGGTCAAATGCAAGGTCAAAGGACGGGAGCGTCAGCAATAGATTCAGTTGTCAGCGTCGGGCATACATTTTACGCCATTTGGTCCTATGGTCAGATCGAACCGCCTGTTTCCAAAAATTGGGTCTATTTTGACCTTACCGGTTTCCTTCATGCTCAAATTCAATCTCAAATGACGTGGAACGCTGAAGCGCCATAATTTACCGTCCGAACGGGCCAAAAACTATCTCAAACGATTCAGCGTAGCCAGTTCCAGGACGGTAAGAATTTTCAGAGTTGATCTCCGTGACCTTCAAGGTCAAATGCAAGGTCAAAGGACGGGAGCGTCAGCGTCAGACTCCGTGTTCAGCGTCTGGCACAGATTTGTCTCCATTTGGTTCTAAGGTCAGATCGAACATTCTGTTGAAAAAAATCAGGTCCATTTTGACCTTACTGGTCTGCTTCAAGGTCAAATTCAACGTAAAACTACGGTGAACGTTGTAGCGCCCCAAATTTCTGTCCGATCGGGCCAACATGGTCTCAAACGATTAAGCGTGCCCAGTTAAATTTTATGGAAGTTAAGAATTTTCAGAGTTGTGCTCCGTGACCTTAAAGGTCAAAGGACGGGGAACGCTGTAACGCCCCAAATTACCGTCCAATCGGGCCACAAATGGCCTCAAACGATTCAGCGTGCCCAGTTCCAGGATGACAATAATTTTCAGAGTTGTGCTTCGTGAGCTTGAAGGTCAAATTCAAGGCCAAAGGACGGGTAACGCTGTAGCGCCCAAGTTACCGTCCGATCTGGCCAAAAATGGTCTCAAACTATTCAGCGTGCCCAGTTCCAGGATGACAAGAATGTTCGGAGATGAACTCCGTGACCTTCAGAGTGAAATTAAAGGTCAAAGGACGGGAGCGTCAGCGTCAGACTCCGTGTGTTCAATGCCGGGTATTTTTTTAGGACATTTGGTCCTAACCCTAAGGTCAGATCAAACCTCCTGTTGAAAAAATCAGGTCCATTTTGATCTTACTGGTCTCTTTCAAGGTCAAATTAAACGTAAAACGACGGTGAACACTGTAGCGCCGGAAGTTACCGTCCGATCGGGAAAAAATAGTCTCAAACGATTAAGCATGCCCAGTTCCAGGATATTAAAAATTTTAGAGTTGTGCTCCGTGACATTGAAGTCAAATTCAAGGTCAAAGGACGGGGAATGCTGTATCGCCACAAGTGATTGTCGGATCGGACCAAAAATGATCTCAAACGATTCAGCGTGCCTAGTTCCAGGACGTATATTACTTTTAGAGTTGTGCTACAGTAACTGTGGGCGCTACAACGTTCCCCGTCCTATGATCTTGAATTTGACCTTGAAGGAGACCTGAAAGGTCAAAATATACCTGTTTTTATTTCAACAGGATGTTCGATTTGACCTTAGAACCTAATGGCGTAAACATCTGGGCCCAACGCTGAAAACTGAAGCTGACGCAGACGCTCTCGTCTTTTGACCTTGAAGGTCACGGAGCTCAACTCTGAAAATTATTGTCATACTGGGACTGGGTACGCTGAATCGTTTCGGAGATTTTCCGCGCGATCAGACGGTAACTTTGGGCGCTACAACGTTTCCCGTCCCTTGACATTGAATTTGACCTTCACGATCACGGAGCACATCTCTGAAAATCATTGTCATCCTGGAACTGACACACTGAATCGTTTGACACCATTTTTGGCGCTATCGGACGGTAACTTTGATCGCTACAGCGTGTCCCGTCCTTTGACTTTGAATTTGCTCTTGAAGGAGACCTGTAAGGTCAAAATAGACTTCAATTCTGGACACAGGAGGTTCTATCTGACCGTACGACCAAACAGCGTAAAAATATGTGCCCGACGCTGAAAACTAAATCTGATGCTGACACTCCCGTCCTTTGACCTTGCATTTGACTTTGAAGGTTACAGAGATCAACTCCGAAAATCCTTGCCGTCGTGGAACTGGGCACGCTGAATCGTTTGGGATCATTTGTGGCCTGATCGGGCGGTAAATTGGGGCGCTACAGCCGTCGACGTCCTTTGAGCTTGAATTTGACCTTGAAAGAGACCAGTAAGGACAAAATGGGTCTGCTTTATTTTTGAAACAGGAGGTTTGATCTGACCTTAGGAAAAAATGTCGTAAAAATTTGTGCCCGACGCTGTCTGATTCGGCATGACACGGAGTCTGACGCTCCCGTCCTTTGACCTTCCATTTGACCTTGAACGTCACGAAGATCAACTCTGAAATTTCTTGCCGTCCTGGAACTAGGCACGCAGAATCGTTTGAGATCATTTTTGGCCCGATCGGACGGTAAATTGGGGCGCTACAAGCGGCGCTACTAAGTTCTATCTGATGTTAGGACTAAATGGTGTAAAAATATGTGCCCTACGCTAAAAACTAAATCTGATTCTGACACTCCTATCCCTTGACCTTGATTTTGACCCTGAACGTCACGGAGATAAATTCTGAACATCATTGTCATTCTGGAACTGACACGCTGAATCGTTTGAGATTATTTTTGGTTTGATCGGACGGTAAATTTGGGCGCTATAGCGTTCCACGTCCTTTGACATTGAATTTGGCCTTGAAGGTGACCTGTCAGGTCAAAATAAACCCAATTTTTGGAAACAGGCGGTTCGATCTGACCTTGGGACCAAATGGCTTAAAGATATATGCCCGACGCTGAAAACTGAGCTTGATGCTGACGCTCCCGTCCTTTGACCTTGCATTTGACCTTGAAGGTCACAAATATCAACTCTGGAAATTATTGACGTCCTGGAACTGGGCACGCTGAATCGTTTGAAACCATTTTTGGCCCGATCGGACGGTAAATTGAGGCGCTACAGCGTTCAACGTCATTTGAGCTTCCATTTGAACTTGAAGGAGACCTGTAAGGTCAAAATAGACCTGATTTTTGGAAAGAGGAAGTTCTATCTGATGTTAGGAGCAAATGGTGTAAAAATATGTGCCCTACGCTGAAAACTAAATCTGATTCTGACACTCCCATCCTTTGACCTTGAATTTTACCTTGAACGTCACGGAGATAAATTCTGAAAATCATTGTCATCCTGGAACTGACACGCTGAATCGTTTGATACCATTTTTGGCGCTATCGGACGGTAACTTTAATCGCTACAGCATTTCCCGTCCTTTGACCTTGAATTTGATCTTGAAGGAGACCTGTAAGGTCAAAATAGACCTCAATTCTGGAAACAGGAGGTTCTATCTGACCTTACGACCAAACAGCGTAAAAATATTTGCCCGAGCTGAAAACTAAATCTGATGCTGACAATCCCGTCCTTTGACATTGCATTTGACCTTGAAGGCTACGGCGATAAGCTCTGAAAATCCTTGCCGTCGTGGAACTGGGCACGCTGAATCGTTTGAGATCATGTGTGACCCGATCGGACAGTAAATTGCGGTGCTACAGCCGTCAACGTCCTTTGAGCTTGAATTTGACGTTGGAAGAGGCCTGTAAGGTCAAAATAGACCTGATTTTTGAAAACAGGAGGTTCGATCTGACCTTAGGATCAAATAGCGTAAAAATGTATGCCTGATGCTGAAAACTGAATCTGATGCTGACGCTCCCGTCTTTTGACCTTGAATTTGACCTGGAAGGTCGCGGAGATCAATTATGAAAATACTTGGCATCCTGGAACTGGGCACGCTTAATCATCTGAGACCATTTATGACCCGATCGGACGGTAATTTGGGGCCTACAGCGTTCACCGTCGTTTGACGTTGAATTTGACCTTGAAGGAGACCAGTAAGGGCAAAACGGGTCTGATTTTTTTTTAAAACAGCAGGTTTGATCTGACCTTAGGAGAAAATGTCGTAAAAATTTGTGCCCGACGCTGTCTGAGTCGGCATGACACGGAGTCTGACGCTCCCGTCCTTTGAACTTCCATTTGACCTTGAACGTCGCGAAGATCAACTCTGAAAATTCTTGCCTTCCTGGAACTAGGCACGCAGAATCGTTTGAGATCATTTTTGGCCCGATCGGAAGATAAATTGGGGCGCTACATCGTTCCACGTCCTTTGTGCTTGAATTTGACTTTAAAGGAGATCTGTAAGGTCAAAATATACCTGATTTTTAGAAAGAAGAAGTTCTATCTGATGTTAGGACTAAATGGTGTAAAAATATGTGCCCTACGCTGAAAACTAAATCTGATTCTGACACTCCTATCCCTTGACCTTGAATTTGACCCTGAACGTCACGGAGATAAATTCTGAACATCATTGTCATTCTGGAACTGACACGCTGAATCGTATGAGATTATTTTTGGTTTGATCGGACGGTAAATTTGGGCGCTATAGCGTTCCACGTCCTTTGACATTGAATTGGGCCTTGAAGGTGACCTGTCAGGTCAAAATAAACCCAATTTTTGGAAACAGGCGGTTCGATCTGACCTTGGGACCAAATGGCTTAAAAATATATGCCTGACGCTGAAAACTGAGCTTGATGCTGACGCTCCCGTCCTTTGACCTTGCTTTTGACCTTGAAGGTCACAAATATCAACTCTGGAAATTATTGACGTCCTGGGACTGGGCACGCTGAATCGTTTGAAACCATTTTTGGCCCGATCGGACGGTAAATTGAGGCGCTACAGCGTTCAACGTCATTTGAGCATCCATTTGAACTTGAAGGAGACCTGTAAGGTCAAAATAGACCTGATTTTTGGAAAGAGGAAGTTGTATCTGATGTTAGGACCAAATGGTGTAAAAATATGTGCCCTACGCTGAAAACTAAATCTGATTCTGACACTCCCATCCTTTGACCTTGAATTTTACCTTGAACGTCACGGAGATAAATTCTGAAAATCATTGTCATCCTGGAACTGACACGCTGAATCGTTTGATACCATTTTTGGCGCTATCGGACTATAACTTTAATCGCTACAGCATTTCCCGTCCTTTGACCTTGAATTTGATCTTGAAGGAGACATGTAAGGTCAAAATAGACCTCAATTCTGGAAACAGGAGGTTCTATCTGACCTTACGACCAAACAGCGTAAAAATATGTGCCCGACGCTGAAAACTAAATCTGATGCTGACAATCCCGTCCTTTGACATTGCATTTGACCTTGCAGGCTACGGCGATAAGGTCTGAAAATCCTTGCCGTCGTGGAACTGGGCACGCTGAATCGTTTGAGATCATGTGTGGCCCGATCGGGCAGTAAATTGCGGTGCTACAGCTGTCAACGTCCTTTGAGCTTGAATTTGACGTTGGAAGAGGCCTGTAAGGTCAAAATAGACCTGATTTTTGAAAACAGGAGGTTCGATCTGACCTTAGTATCAAATAGCGTTAAAATGTATGCCTGATGCTGAAAACTGAATCTGATGCTGACGCTCCCGTCTTTTGACCTTGAATTTGACCTGGAAGGTCGCGGAGATCAATTATGAAAATACCTGGCATCTTGGAACTGGGCACGCTTAATCATCTGAGACCATTTATGACCCGATCGGACGGTAATTTGGGGCGCTACAGCGTTCACCGTCGTTTGACGTTGAATTTGACCTTGAAGGAGACCAGTAAGGGCAAAACGGGTCTGATTTTTTTTTAAAACAGCAGGTTTGATCTGACCTTAAGAGAAAATGTCGTAAAAATTTGTGCCCGACGCTGTCTGAGTCGGCATGACACGGAGTCTGACGCTCCCGTCCTTTGAACTTCCATTTGACCTTGAACGTCACGAAGATCAACTCTGAAAATTCTTGCCTTCCTGGAACTAGGCACGCAGAATCGTTTGAGATCATTTTTGGCCCGATCGGACGATCAATTGGGGCGCTACATCGTTCCACGTCCTTTGAGCTTGAATTTGACTTTAAAGGAGACCTGTGAGGTCAAAATATACCTTATTTTTAGAAAGAAGAAGTTCTATCTGATGTTAGGACTAAATGGTGTAAAAATTTGTGCCCTACGCTGCAAACTAAATCTGATTCTGACACTCCTATCCCTTGACCTTGAATTTGACCCTGAACGTCACGGAGATAAATTCTGAACATCATTGTCATTCTGGAACTGACACGCTGAATCGTTTGAGATTATTTTTGGTTTGATCGGACGGTAAATTTGGGCGCTATAGCGTTCCACGTCCTTTGACATTGAATTTGGCCTTGAAGGTGACCTGTCAGGTCAAAATAAACCCAATTTTTGGAAACAGGCGGTTCGATCTGACCTTGGGACCAAATGGCTTAAAAATATATGTCCGACGCTGAAAACTGAGCTTGATGCTGACGCTCCCGTCCTTTGACCTTGCATTTGACCTTGAAGGTCACAAATATCAACTCTGGAAATTATTGACGTCCTGGAACTGGGCACGCTGAATCGTTTGAAACCATTTTTGGCCCGATCGGACGGTAAATTGAGGCGCTACAGCGTTCAACGTCATTTGAGCTTCCATTTGAACTTGAAGGAGACCTGTAAGGTCAAAATAGACCTGATTTTTGGAAAGAGGAAGTTCTATCTGATGTTAGGAGCAAATGGTGTAAAAATATGTGCCCTACGCTGAAAACTAAATCTGATTCTGACACTCCCATCCTTTGACCTTGAATTTTACCTTGAACGTCACGGAGATAAATTCTGAAAATCATTGTCATCCTGGAACTGACACGCTGAATCGTTTGATACCATTTTTGGCGCTATCGGACGGTAACTTTAATCGCTACAGCATTTCCCGTCCTTTGACCTTGAATTTGATCTTGAAGGAGACTTGTAAGGTCAAAATAGACCTCAATTCTGGAAACAGGAGGTTCTATCTGACCTTACGACCAAACAGCGTAAAAATATGTGCCCGACGCTGAAAACTAAATATGATGCTGACAATTCCGTCCTTTGACCTTGCATTTGACCTTGAAGGCTACGGAGATAAACTCTGAAAATCCTTGCCGTCGTGGAACTGGGCACGTTGAATCGTTTGAGATCATTTGTGGCCCGGTCGGACAGTAAATTGGGGCGCTACAGCCGTCGATGTCCTTTGAGCTTGAATTTGACGTTGAAAGAGGCCTGTAAAGTCAAAATAGACCTGATTTTTGAAAACAGGAGGTTCGATCTGACTTTAGGATCAAATAGCGTAAAAATGTATGCCTGACGCTGAAAACTGAATTTGATGCTGACGCTCCCGTCTTTTGACCTTGAATTTGACCTGGAAGGTCGCGGAGATCAATTATGAAAATACTTGGCATCCTGGAACTGGGCACGCTTAATCATCTGAGACCATTTATGACCCGATCGGACGGTAATTTGGGGCGCTACAGCGTCCACCGTCGTTTAACGTTGAATTTGACCTTGAAGGAGACCGGTAAGGACAAAATGGGTCTGATTTTTTTTTTAAAACAGGAGGTTTGATCTGACCTTAGGACAAAATGTCGTAAAAATTTGTGCCCGACGCTGTCTGAGTCGGCATGACACGAAGTCTGACGCTCCCGTCCTTTGACCTTCCATTTGACCTTGAACGTCACGAAGATCAACTCTGAAAATTATTGCCGTCCTGGAACTAGTCACGCAGAATCGTTTGAGATCATTTTTGGCCCGATCAGACGGTAAATTGGGGCGCTACATCGTTCCACGTCCTTTGAGCTTGAATTTGACTTTGAAGGAGACCTGTAAGGTCAAAATAGACCTGATTTTTGGAAACAGGTGGTCCGATTTGAACTTGGGACCAAATGGCTTAAAAATATATGCCCGACGCTGAAAGCTGAACCTGATGCTGACGCTCCCGTCCTTTGACCTTGCATTTGACCTTGAAGGTCACAAAGATCAACTCTGAAAATGCTTGACCGTCCTGGAACTGGGCACCCTGAATCGTTTGAGATCATGTTTGGTTTGATCGGACGGTAAATGTGGGCGCTATAGCGTTCCACGTCCTTTGACCTTGAATTTGGCCTTGAAGGTGACCTGTCAGGTCAAAATAAACCCGATTTTTGGAAACAGGCGGTTCGATCTGATCTTGGGACCAAATGGCTTAAAAATATATGCCCGACGCTGAAACTGAACCTGATGCTGACGCTCTTGTCTTTTGACCTTGCATTTGACCTTGAAGGTCACAAATATCAACTCTGAAAATTATTGACGTCCTGGAACTGGGCACGCTGAATCGTTTGAGACCATTTTTGGCCCGATCGGACGGTAAATTGAGGCGCTACAGCGTTCAACGTCATTTGAGCTTCCATTTGAACTTGAAGGAGACCTGTAAGGTCAAAATAGACCTGATTTTTGGAAAGAGGAAGTTCTATCTGATGTTAGGACCAAATGGTGTAAAAATATGTGCCCTGCGCTGAAAACTAAATCTGATTCTGACACTCCCGTCCTTTGACCTTGAATTTGACCTTGAACGTCACGGAGATAAATTCTGAAAATCATTGTCATCCTGGAACTGGGCACGCTGAATCGTTTGAGATCATTTGCGACCCGATCGGACAGTAAATTGGGGCGCTACAGCCGTCGACGTCCTTTGAGGTCCTGTAAGGTAAGGACCTGTAAGGTCAAAATATTCCTGATTTTTGAAAACAGGAGGTTCGATCTGACCTTAGGATCAAATAGCGTACAATTATATGCCCGTCGCTGAAAACTGAATCTGATGCTGACGCTCCCGTCTTTTGACCTTGAATTTCACCTTGCAGCGCGGAGATCAATTCTGAAAATTGTTGTTGTCCTGGAACTGGGCTCGCTTAATCGTCTGACACCATTTATGGCCCGATCGGTCGGTAACTTAGGGCGCTACAGCGTTCACCGTCGTTTGACGTTGAGTTTTACTTTGAAGGAGACCAGTAAGGTGCAAATGGACCTGATTCTTTTCAACAGGTTTGATCTGAGCTTAGGACCAAATGTCGTAAAAAATTTTGCCCGACGCTGAACACGGAGTCTGACGCTGACGCTCCCGTCCTTTAACCCAGCATTTGACCTTGAAGGTCACGGAGATCAACTCTGAAAATTCTTGCCGTTCTGGAACTGGGCACGCTAAATCGTTTGAGATCATGGTTGGCCCGATCGGACGCTAAATTGGGGCGCTACAGCGCTCCACGTCCTTTCAGCTTGAATTTCGCCTTGAAGAAGACCTGTAAGGTCAAAATAGACATAATTTTTGGAAACAGGAGATTATATCTGACCTTAGGACCAAATAGCGTAAAAATATGTGCCCGACGCTGAAAACTGAATCTGATGCCGACTATCACGTCCTTTGACCTTGCATTTGACCTTGAAGGTCTCGGAGATCAACTCTGAAAATTCTTGCCGTCCTGGAACTGGGCACGCTTAATCGTTTCAGACCCTTTTTGGCCTCATCGGACGGTAACTTTGGGCGCTACAGCGTTCCCCGTCTATTGACCTTGAATTTTACCTCAAGTTCACGGAGCACAACTATGCAAATTATTGTCAACCTGGAACTGGGCACATGGATTCGTTTGTTACATGTTTGGCGCAGTCGGTCGGTAACTTTGGGTGCTATAGCGTTCCCCGTCTTTGGAGCTTGAATTTGACCTTGAATGAGACCTGTACGGTCAAAACAGACCTGATTCTTGGAAACAGGTTCGATCTGACATTAGGACCAAATGGCGTAAAAATATGAGGCCGGCGCAGAAAACAGAATCTGACGCTGACTAACTTCACGGACATGACTGAAGGCGCCTCAGGCCGACCGGGGGCCTCCTCAGGACCACCGAGGGTCTCCTCAGGACCACCGAGGGTCTCCTCAGGACCACCGAGGGTCTCCTCAGGCCGACCGAGGGTATCCCTGAGGGGCCATGGCCCCTTGCCCCCCCCCCCCCCCGGGTCAGACTAGCCTAGTATATCAGCACGCGGACTAAGTGACACATGGCTGAGTACCGCTGATTACATACATGACAATGCGAGCGTGTTCCTAGATTAAGGTTCGGTGGACACGAAAGTACTCTCAGACGTGCTTAGGTGGACTTCATTTTTTTATGTGGACATGAAATGTCCACTTAAAATAACGGAATATTCGTGCGCTTGAGTGGACAGCTTTCACGAATCACGCGCTTCATTTTTAAGTGGACACGACGGGATGTCCACCCACGCATCATAAACTTACCGCGGCAGCTTTTTTAGCCAGTTGTAGTTCCTCATTCAACCACCACGTGGCGGGACGATCGAATTTGCGGACTTGGCGGTTACCATGGCAACTGACCAAGCCGCGTCAGCTGATAACGCGCGTCGCCACCCGCGACTTGCGTGCAATTGCGTTTCGGGCAGCGGTGAAGCGAAGAGAGTGCGAAGTGCAGTGGTAGAAAAGTGTGAACTGGTCCATCATTGATCATAAAGAGAAAGGTCAGTTATTGATGAAACCATAATTGAACGGTGGATATAGTTACCAAAGCTTTACCAATGTTTTTAGACTTGGATTTCGATTTCCGATATGGACATGAAAGGCAACTTATCAGTGGTGGTGGCAAGTGTTCGTTTTTTACCAGTGCTGGGGCTTATTAACCAGTTCCGACACGCATTTTTGCTGCTTTACCACAAGCTTACAGGGCCTATTTTAAGGGAAAATCACGAAGGGGGGGGGGGGGGGGGGGGCAAGATAAGATCCAAACATAGCACACAAAGGCAAAAACACGTAAGCATGACTCTGATGGAAAATGCCACCAGAATTTGGAATGTGTGTGTTAACCCGCCATTGGCTGGGGAGGGGCGTTTTTCGCCCCCCTGACGAACTTTCGCAATATCTCGAAAACCAATAGCGCTATCGACGTGAAACTTCGGGTACCATCTCCTACATCAATTGTACGTCTTATGTGTAAACATGAAGCAATTTCGTCGAAAAAATCGAGATATGGTGAATTTAGTGACGTCACTACACACGCATTTGACGAAAAAAATCAGCCAAGCTTTAACAGACCGTGTACAAATGCCATATTATGAGCAAAATGCGATACAAAAACGTCAAAAGATAGTGGATGGCAAGAGCTAAAAAATGGCTTCCTCGGAATTATGAACATTTAGTTTTTTTTTACCCAGAAATGGAAACCAAAAATAAATACAAAATGCCCTCAAAATCAACATTTTCTAACATTAAACAAAAACTGAATATATGTTGGAGAACTATGTGTAAAATACCCAAACCAAATTTAAAAGCAATATCTTTATTTTTGACTGACGTATGGCTCCGGGTTCCCTAAGTATGAGTAACTCATGACGTCATATTTTTTAATTGCGTTTGTTATGGATTTAGTCACCAGATACAGACAAATAAATTCCAGCACTGTATTTCTGAGACAAAATTGGTCTAGAAACATGCGTTTTTATTTAGATTTATCAATATGTTTTGACCTTATGTGACCTGACCTTGACTTGAGCTCGACATTAACCTTACTTAAATGAGGTCAGATGGTAAAATGACTATCACTATCGAATTATGCATGTAACATAACTCATAAAGCATATGTTGCATGTCTCGTATATATTTTGCGCATAGTGACCTTTTGTGACTTGTCCTTGACTTTGATCTTTGCCAACAATCTCACTTTAGCTCATGCGGGATGTGTACGATACCTTTGAGAGCACTCTGAGTGATCATGTTCTCAGTCGAAGGCTTTGGATGGAAAGTATGGTCCATGCATTCAAATACCTCGATTATGACCTTTGACCTGACCGTGACCTAACATGTGACCTCAATTTGCAACTTTAGAGTATGCTTTGTATTTGTCTCATTGAGAGCTTTCGAATGCCGCCTTGCGTGTCTCGTTGCGATCATTGGTTCGAAGGAAAACCAAGAGGGGGGAAATCCCCCCCCTTCCCCCCAGCCACTGGAAGGAGTCTGGAAACCCCAGCCAATGCCGGGTTAACCGTTTTTTTTTTGCCTAACAACTCACGCCATACCATAGGCTTATTAACCAGTTCCGACAGAGACTTGTATTTTGTATTACATTGTATTGTTGGCACATTGTATTTTGTATTACTACAACGTACTCCTTGCTGTACTTGCACCTTTTACATAACTAAGTCCAATTACAATGTCCAAGGTCATTTGTTTTTCCGTAATACTGCGTCAAATGTAATGCTTTGATTGAATAGGAACTACGGCTTCAATATTCAACAGTGGATCCAGCGAGCCAGTCGAGCCAGAACCCCAAAAAGACTGGAATGGTCCGAAAATTGACCTTTCCTAATTAAAAAACAATTATTTTCAAAAATTTACGTTTATACTTAAAAAATTACATGAAATAAAATGTCAAGTATTGCTCAACTTACCCCATTATTGTTGTAATTTGATCCAACTCGTGCGGCAGGTTGAGCACATTGGGCATGCAGAGCATGAAAATACCGAAGGTTGATTACTCCAATGTCTTAGGTGTATGGAAATGTTCAATGTTCGATGTTCACCAGATCCATACATTGGCATCGCCATGATTTTTAGGTTGTTGCGCGTGTTAGTCTGTGTGGCAAACGTTAACACGCGCAACAACAGGGGGCGAATATCCTCCCCCTCTTAGGTTTTTCGGAAATAGTGGAAAACGACGGCGTTTCGCACCACCATTTTTGGCAGAACTGTTTGCTTATCCGTTGCCCAAATCCTGTAATTTTTTACCTCGGGTCTCCTCAGGTCAAGTCTAGTGATCCCATCTAAAAATATAAGGTCGTGCCGTAGCCAGATTGTTTAACCGATCAGTTGGAATCTTACAGGATTTAATCAGGTCACAAATACCAACAATTCTGCTATTTCCGATAATTTTTATATCGATGACCTAAGGCAAGGTAGATTTTGTGACCTCTCAATTTTAGGTCATTGGGGCAACATGAAAATGCATATAAATCTCCAGGAAATGGCTACATTTTCCCAATGTTCACCAGACTCACGAATCTTTTGCAAAATACAAAGATCCATGTGACATTTTTGGCCTGCGACCTCCACGAGGTAAAATCTATTGACCCAGAGGTCATTCGTCGTGTTTCTTCCATAACTTTTACCGAACCAGTAAGGCGCCGTAGTTGGCGATGAACGAGCAAATGCGAAGTAAATGTACCTATGGTGAATTTCAATTCGATCGAGCAAGTAGTTTCTGAGGTACGGGGACAAAAAAGGGGTGCGCACGTGCGTACGTGCAGAGGCACCCCACCCCTGACTTGTTGGAAAGTGACGGCTGAGAGATCCATAACCACACACCAAATTTCCACACAATCGGCCAACCCGTTGCGGAGCTTTTGCGACAAAACACCTTTCTACACCCCTCACGCGGCACGTGCCACGCGCAGTGGTAGTTACTCACGTGAGTCGGCTCTGGTCTCAAACAGGGTAGGGGGATGGGACTACTCAGCAAAGAAGCCCGCTTGTCAATCGGACGTGCTGTTGCAGATATATTTGCTTCTCAAAAGCGTCGCCACGGGCCGGGCCGGGCCGGCCGCTCATATTCAGATTCTTCCCTTATATACTCCACGGAAGGAACATTATTGAAATATCTCCCCTATCCCAACCATGGGCGTCACCACCTGAGGGGCCAGGGGGCCGGCCCCCCAAGATCCCTCCAGACCCCAAGATTAGCAGGACTTTAATATTAACATTATGGGAGTGTGGGAGGGGGGGGGGGGGGCAACCACCTGGTTGCCCCTCCCCCTCCCCCACACACCCCACCCCACACTCACGCGAAATTTTGTGGCAACGTTCCTTGTCCAACAATCCCCGATCTCCCCTACTCTGCCGTTAATCAGCAATTGTTTAAATGGTACCTATTGAAATTAATGTTATTTCGGAAATAATTTAAAGATACTAATTTTGGCTGGGAAATACTAAAACTTAGAAATATCATAGAATTTATAATTGGATTTTTATAAATTTATCACCAAGTAAGTATATTGTATTTTAATTTAATACTATCAAGCGAAAAATGGCATAAAATTACTGAAATCAGGGTGGACAAAATGTCTTGACTGGGGGTGGGGGTGGGGGCATTTGCCACTCCCCGTTAACATGTTAAAATAGGCCCTGCAAGCTTAACCATTAAATTTGAGGCATACATTATCAGTGTAGGAAGAGCTGTTTTAGGAATATAAGTTGGCACATGGTAGTTACCCTATCCACATTTTATTTAGGTAAATAGTTAAGTAGGGCAGGTGCATACCTACATGCAAGGCATACAGGGCGCCTGGACAAATGTGTCAAGTGTACCGATGTATTCCGCACCCAAGCTCCAAAGCAATCCTAGGATCCTGGTTCTTACTGTTCAGGTATCGTATACCCGAGTGTGTGTTGGGACAATTTTAAGCACAAATTAACGACCTTAAATGATTATGGTCATTGTGTAGGGGGTAAGAAACTTGTGTTATATGCGAGGTTACTGGTGAGTTCGCAAGTCACACTAAATGTCATTTGCGCTGCAATTAGTGCAATTATTAGGGAACTATTCACCTTGTTTTTTGTTTAACACGCGCAAGGCCTGTGTGTGTGTGGGGGTGTGTGATTTCCGCCCCCCCCCCCCCCGGTTTTCCTGAATAGCGGGAAAACGGCGGCGCGCAGCGCCGCCAAATTTGACACAGCTGCTTGGGCATCAACCACCCCACCCCCCCCCCCCGCCCCTCCACCAGTCTCGCCCCTTCAAATCACCTTACTCTACCTGCATAAAAGAAGGCTAATCCCACGAGTATTTATGAACTAATCCCTTCTCTGTAAAGTATTTATCTAATCTAATTTTGAAGGAAGCAAGTGTCACTGCATCAGCGACATCCCCTGGTAGCATATTCCAATGTCCTACAACCGTTCTACTGAAAAATGACTGTCGTAGCCTAGTCCTACTTTGTTTCATAATGAGTTTATGCTGATGACCTCTACCTCGATTTTCCCTATTGAACTCAAACATACCCTTTAAATATCCAGAATGCTGACTATTTACAAATTTGAAGACTTCAATTAGATCTCCTCTTAGCCTTCTATATCTAAGTGAAAACATACCCAATTTCTTTAATCTATCTTCATAAGGTAAACTACCAAGAAAATTAACAATTTTTGTTGCCCTTTTTTGAACTCTTTCTAAAAACCAGCGATCTTTCTCATATGTTGGAGACCAGGCTTGTACACAATACTCCAAATGTGGTCTAATGTATGCACAATACAGTTTTGTTATTACCTTTTCACTCTTGTAGGAAACATTTCTGTTAATGGCCCCTAGCATTCTAAGTGCCTTTTTACTAGCTTCTACAACCTGGTCTGACGCTGATAGTCTATTGTTTACCACGACACCTAAATCTCGTTCCTTTTCAATCTGCTCCATTTTCTGCCCACCCATTTCATACCTATGTTTACTGCTAACCCGTCCAGCGTGCATAATCTTACATTTACTCAAATTGAATTTCATCTGCCATGCTTCAGACCACTCAACTAGCTTGTCCAGATCTGATTGAAAAACATCCTGATCATGTTTTCCTCTAATAATCCTGACAACTTTTAGATCGTCTGCAAATTTCAAGACTTTGCTGTCTATACTGTTCTCAATTGCATTCACAAATATTATAAAAAGCAATGGGCCCAGGACTGAGCCCTGTGGAACCCCACTGAGAACCTCCTTCCATTGTGATTGGCACCCATTCAATATAACCCTTTGCTGGCGTCCTGAAAGCCACATTTCTATCCAATCCAGAATCTTGCCCCTGATCCCATGAATTTTAAGTTGCAACCCCAGTCTTGTATGGGGGACTTTGTCAAATGCTTTACTGAAATCAAGAAAAGCTACATCTAGCTGTTTACCCTGATCAAAGCTATCTGTTGCAACATCCAAAAACTCCAGAAGATTAGTTAAACAAGAACGGCCTTTCCTAAAGCCATGCTGTGTATCCTTGATGAGTTCATTTTGCTCCAAGAATTCAACAATCTTATCTTTGATGATTGATTCAAGCACCTTGCAGACTAATGAGGTCAGACTAACCGGTCTATAGTTTTCCTCTTTACTTCTATCTCCCTTTTTATGAATAGGAACAACATTTGCTCTTTTCCAATCAAGTGGAATTTTACTATCTGCGAGTGATTTATAAAATATTATGGCTAATGGAACCGACAACACCCTTTCAGATTCTCTTAAAAGTCTAGCATGGATTTCATCAGCTCCTTCTGCCTTGTTAGGCCTTACTTTCTTTAGATATTCTAGAACAAGTTCACTACTTATGCCACCTAGCTCTCCTATAGTCTCCTCTGTCTCTGGCTCAGGCTGAAGTGCTGCAATACTACTCTGGTCCTCGATAGTAAAGACAGATTGAAACTGATCATTAAGCACTTCAACCATTTCACTGTCCTTGCTAACTAACACATCATCTACCTTAAATGGACCTATATTTTTGGAAACTGTACTGAACTTATAAAAACTGAAGAACTTCTTACTATCTGCATTACAATGTCTAGCTAAATCAAGTTCCTTTGCCCTTTTAGCTGCTCTGACCTTTTTCTTAACTGAATTTCTTGCATTCTGGTAGGCCTTCTGATTTATATCTAGTGAAGATCCCTTCAAAATGCCAAATGCACTTCTTTTAGCTTGTATAGCACTCCTTACTTCTGGGGTAAGCCAAACTGGTTTGCCCTTGGTTCTGTTACGTTTGTGCCTGAGGGGTATATGCCGATTCTGAATTTGGCTTAATCTAGCTTTGAAAACATTCCAGGCCTCACATGCATCTAAACCTGCCAACTCAACGTTCCATTTTATCTGTGCGAGGTCATTTCTAATACCATCAAAATCAGCCCGGCTGAAGTTTGTAACCATAATAAGGTTATCTTTGGGCCTCATTTCTGATGAGATATTGAATTTAACCATATTGTGATCACTGGTTCCTAGACCTTCACAAATACTTGTCACTAACTAGATCACTGTTGTCTGAGAATACAAGGTCTAGAATGGAGCAATGTCTGGTTGGCTCTGTTACAAACTGATGCATGAAAAGCTCCTCTTCAAAGATTTGCCTATACAACCTACACTCATTTGTTTCCTCTGCTATACTTTCGTATCCTCTTAAGTTAAAATCTCCCATAATAAGACACTGAGCCCGAAAGTTCCTACGTATTTCCTCACAAATATCTTGGTCTGTTTCAGCTTGGGAGTTCCTTGGAAGATTCCCTGGTCTGTAAAATGCACCTATCTTCAACCTTCCTCTGTCTCCTGTACCAATTTTAATGTCAAGCCAGATTGATTCTACTTCTTTTACTTTACTAGAATCATCAACTCTAGTAGTGCAGTACAAGCTATTTACATATACAAACACTCCGCCCCCCCCCCACTGCCGTGATTCTCTGCAGTATGATAACATGTTATACCCTTGTAACTCGAAATCCTGTAGCCTATCCCTATTATACCCCTCACTAACCCATGTCTCGGTTACACAAATGATATCAGGCTTTTCAAGGGCAACATAACACTCAAACTCATCAAATTTAGACCTAATACTTTGGGCATTCAGCAACACACATGTGATCTTATACTTTGAGCTGACTCTACTAATTCTGAGGGAATTATGATCTACTGTCCTATTCTGACATGAACTTCTACCAATGCTTACTTCCTGATGCCCTAGTACTAGCGTCCCCGAACCCCCCCCCCCCCCCCCCCCCCCCTCCTACCTAGTTTCCCTGAATGACACTTCTGTAGGCATCTCCCAAAGCCCTTGCCCCCTCATCCGATAAGTGAAGCCCATCCTTCATATAGTACCTACGCCACTCATAGAACTGATCCCATAAGTCTACATAACTAAGCCCCATAGCTGAACATAAGTTCTGAACTGAGCTGTTCACAGACAGAGCTCTCGAGTACCACTCCTCACTGGCTCCACAGCGAGGGAGGATGCCAGTCACAATGACTGGTTTCCTGGACTGCTTCAACCTCTGCAGCAGGCTCCGGTACTCCGCTACTAATTTGTATTCTTGTTACACTCAGTGTGTCTTTTTGATCTGTCGACGATGTGCGTGGTAAGGCGAACAGGACATAGCACGAAAATACATTGCGGCACATGGCGATAGTACCTATCTATATATAGGTTATGGCAGAAGACCAGTTCAGCAATCACCCCGGTCGCTAGCCACAGAAACAACAGAAATCCGTGCAGGCCGGGATGTCAAAACACTAGCAAACATTTGCAACCAAAATATCATATCCATTCAGTTCTCACAGGAAATTCAATTCATACAAATTGTATGTGCATGTGGAATTCCGCAACATGGTCGCGAGATTGTGTGAAAGGTTTTCATAATCTTCACCGTCGTGAATCCCGAATGCTGATGGGAAACTGGTTGCTGAGATACACCTTGCAATGCTCCCACAAATCAGCCATCGTATATCGACGTCAAGCTATCCTAACAAGCCTGCTGCTGGGAGCGCGGACAAATAGCATTGCCCCTGAGAATGAGCCTCTGATTCAGGACTTCTTCCTGCGCCGGAACGGGTCTCGTTTGTTGCGCGTCAGCAGCAGCGTCATCCCTGTCTGGTCGTCCAAGCGTGCTCGCATAACGAGGAAATCAGTCGTTACCTGACTCGAGACACGCACGAGGCCCCCTCTGTCGTCCTTTGTTCAGTGGAGTCAAAGGCCAGTCGGGCGGGGCAACGGCCAATTAGAGAAGCAAAATAGGACGATCTCCGGGACTGCCCAGCTGCACATTGTTCGTGGGTCCTCGATCGGGACTATCCGTCGTCATCGTCGGGTCGTCGTCGTCGTTGTCTTTGAGGCTTGGCAGTACAGAAGCGGTCTGCTGTCGTACGTCGCTGCATCATCAACTGTGTATACAATCGGACCACTAACAACCTATCTGGAGCCAGTGTTCAGGTGCTGGGAGTATCCGGGAGGCGCCGATGGATGTAGCTTGAGTATCCGGGAGGCGCCGATGGATGGAGTCGCTCCTCTGCTCTGTGCAAAGTGTATCTTGATTCCTCCTAGTCGGTTAATTCCTGCAATACACCGCAGGGCGGAGCCACTAGGGCGCGATGGGGATCGCTACAATAGTCCTGTTTACATAGCACAAAAAACAAATCCACTAAATTTCAGATAAGTTCTGTGTAACGAGACTTTTCAGCTTTTTAATCTAGAAATTCTCTATACACAAAAGGCTTGCTTTAGAAGTCCAAAAGCTATTCCCCAAGCAGGATAATATACAAAAGAAACATTACATATTTCATTGCTTACATTTTCTAATCAACACCCAAAAAAAGAACACTCCCTGACTCAAAGAAACTTGTTTGAATACAACTATTTTTCGGAGTGTACCGATATTTGTCTGGATGTTCGGTGTTTCGTTCCCGTATTATCCCCAGAATATGCCTGCATATCTTCTTTCAATTGCGTCTTCAATTGTCTCGGTAACGCAAAGTACAACGTAACGCAAAGAACAACTGGCGATAGGCTGGCAAATTTTTCCCGATATGTCATAAGCTCCATTCTACATGAAAATTCTGTCAGATTTCGCATGCCCTCGACCAATCAGCTCTCAGTGCATCAGAAGAACACTAGGCAAAATCGGCGCATTTTTATCATTACAAATGTAGTAGAGCTTTGTGCAAGGCTATGTGACAAGGCGTTGCCTTTTTTGTGTTTCTTTTTAATGGTTTATTAATTATTATTTATAAAAGTGCGTGCTTCTTATGGTGGGAAAATTCAAAGTATCAAGGTAAGCGATATATGTACATCAGCAGAGGTGAAGGATCAAGTTCATACACTTTTGTATACAGTCACAGACTGGTTATTTATTCAACTTTTTTGGAATGATTCAATCACGATTCTTTGAATGTGTTTGATGGTTATTTTTGCCATGATGAATGAGAATAAGTAAACAGGGATGATCAATATCATGGCAGTAATGTTTATTTATATATATAAAAGGCGAGAAAATAAGGAGGCTTTCACCGTTACAGCATCGTCAGATGAAGAAAAAAAATGACATTTGAAAGTTAGTCAAAGTTACACGTGCTCTTTTGTCCAATATAATTTCCTATGCAAGAAGGGTTAGTATTCTAAATCAAACAATATCACATACATTGAACAGCAGTTAAGTTTGGTACATGATGTGTGACGATGCCGTAACGGTGAAAGCTTATGCCTTATTCTCGCCTTTTATATATAAAATAAACATTGCTGCCATGTTATTGATCATCCCTGTTTACTTATAATCCTATTTTTTTAATAAAATAAAACAAATATTTCAATCGATTCATGTTTGATTCAACATTTAAATATATGAGGTGAACTAGTCAAATCAATAAAATGGAAACATGCATATATATTATATATGATCATTAAAACATTGTTACATAAATGGTATTTCAGTGTAAATGAATGTAGCCACAGAGACTGCATGTATTTGCACAATTTACCAGTGTACTTGAATCGTTAAATATTTTGATTCAATCAGCCTTGATTTGATGCGGGTTTTGATTCAATCACAATTCATGTGCCAAAAGATCTGGTGATGAATCAATTGTTTTAATTCAATAATTTTGATTGAACGATTCCAATCGATTCAATGCAATCAAATCAAAATAATTCAAATAAATAACCAGTCTGTTAATACAGACATAGGCGTACCCAGGGGGGGGGGGGGGGCAAACGGGGCAATTGGCCCCTCCTGAAGATCCGTATGTGCCCCCTTGGCCGTATGAGCCCCTTTGGAAATAGGGCCTGAAGGGCCCTATTTCCAAAAAGTGAACGATTTTCTTCATTTTTTAAAGAGAAAAATGTTGAAAATATGCCCCTCTAAAAATATAGTGGGCCAAATCCGTTTTTTTGTGGGGGTACCTTATGCCCCCCTCATCAAAAATTGCCCCCTCCTGGAGTGAATCCTGGGTACTCCACTGAATACAGACCAGGTGTTTCATATATTTGTTTAATGGAAATGCTTGCTTGATTGTGGTTTTATCAAATATAATGCAAAAAAGTAAATATTTTACAAAAAAAGCAGAAGTACGAATCAGAGTTATTTATGTATTTTTCCCTGCAATTAATTTATTAACCAGCTAGATACACACTGGACCATTATAGCACTATACTCACCGTTCCAATCAGTATAAGTGGGCACCAAAGTTAAGAGTACATTTAATGCCTAGGGCTGTACGCTGTGTTGTGCCGTGCCCTGCCGTCCTGCCCTGAATATTGTATGAACCTTTGTTTTTCCATTTTGCTTGCAGAAGATGCTCTGGAAACTGTCACCCCTGTTGAGGGATGGGAGCGCAATCTTCATTGAGGTGACCAGACGCCAAACCACCTACATTAGCACCACATTGTGCCACATCTGTGCGATTTGTCAATAAAGCTGACTGAAATCAATCAAGCTGTTTTACTGTTGGTGATGCATTATGGTCACCATGCGATGTGCTGTTCGGCAGATTGAGATATGGTGGCAAGATTTGAGTTGTGTGATCAGATCAGGCAACTAGACTCTGCAGCATTTGGGAAGGTGTATCTTGGTCGGGCAGAAACTCAACCAATTCCAAAACTGAAGACGCAGGAGGTTTTCACTTTTCGTCATAACTGTATTTATTGGTACACCCACAAATCATCCACCATTGCATGGAGGACCCGGACTCACAAGAATATATAGCCTCAACACCAACCAAATTAGCTACACACATATATTCCAAAAATAGGTACCAGCATTTGCGTGAATCTTCTCAATAGCTCCACTGTTGTGAAATTACAAGCAAACTCTTCTCTCGTCTTTCTTGAAATATAAACGCACAATCAAACACACAGTAGTTCTGACTATTTTGTACGATGCCAGTATTTCAGCGATAGGTTTATCTACCAATAAAAAAAAAATCAGACAGAAACTCGCTACTCTTATACGGCCAATCGCTACGACAGAAAGACATGGGGTATCATCCCGGGATTCCCCATGTATCGGCGGCACAGATAGCGATGACGTCACTGGTGCTCTGGTCCAGTCGTGGTCAGCCCCGTCGCCGCAGCTGCGTTTCGAGCGTTTTGCGGTCTTTTGACGGGTGTTGGCGACTGGCAATTTGAAGTCGTCGCGGTTAGATAAGTAAGTTAGGTAGTTAGGTTGCAACTTGCAAATCTATGCTTTTTAAATACTGTGCTTTTTTAAATGCATGTCTTTAATTAAGGCAAAACAATGCCATTTCTCGCCCTCAGCCAGACCGTGGCAGCGTGTGGCCGTCCCCCCCCCCCCCCCTCAGCCGGACCGGGGTAGCGTATGGCCGTCTCCCCCCTCAGCCGGATCGGGGTAGCGTATGGCCGTCTTACCCCTCGTCAGTCCTGCAACCTGCAGCGTATGCCGTCTCGCCCCTCAGCAAGACCGGGGCAGCGTATTGCCGTCTCCCCCCCCCCCCCCCCCCTCAGCCGGACCGGGCAGCGTTTAGCCGTCTCACCGCTCAGCCAGACCGGGACAGCATATGGCCGTCTCTCCCCCCCTCAGTTGGACCGGGGCAGCGTTTAGCCGTCTCACCTCTAAGCCATACCGGGGCAGCGTTTGGCCGTCTCGTCCCTCAGCCGGACCGGTGCAGTGTATGGCCGTCTCGCCCTCGGCCAGACCGGGGCAGCGTACAGCCGTTTCACCCCTCAGCCAGACCGGGTCAGGTGGGAGGGGGGGGGGGGGGGTGGCGTCGGGTCGTCAGCGCAAAAATTCGTTGAGTGGAGGGGGTGGTGGGGGGGGGGGGGGGGGGGGGATGGGGGGGGGGGGGGGGGGGGGGGCGGCGTCGGGTCGTCAGCGCGAAAAGTCGTTGAGCGGGGGGATTTTCGAGTTAAAGTGTCGGATCGTCAGCACGAAAGAAAGAGTCGTTGAGCGGGAAAGAGGGGTAAATCACGCCTTCCCGGAGCAAAAATCACAACCTCTCGGAACGGTTTGGGGGTGGGGGCAAAAACATGCGTTTGCCTACCGATTTTTCGTTGGAGGGGGGGGGGGGGGATTAGGGCATTGCAAGTCAGATCGTCAAAACTATCTCGAAATAACAGCCTACATCTCATATTTCGATAAAACTACGTGGTGGGGGTTATCTGGGCTGTAGATTCACGTTGTTAACATTCAGCCCCGTCCATCAAATGATTTTCGAGTTAAAGCCTCGGGCAACTTTGTAATGTCCAGCAAAACTCTAATTTTCAGCAGGCAATATCTCCCATCTAAATCATGCGAGTCATATAATGCTATGTATCATCAGAATCATCGGTAACAATAGATTATTATGATATAATCATTTTTGGAAAATGAGAAATTTTTGGAATTTCAACGCGTGATCTCAGGTTAAATCACGTGATTTTATAATGTGGCCATTTAAAATTCGGAATTTTGTCCATGCCAGAATCGACATCTATACATAAGCCTTCGATGTTTAAAACATTGTGATAGTTTTTTTCTCTAAATATTTTATTTATATTTGTGTATTTTGAAAAATCAAGGTCACCAGCACAGCACGTCTCTGGTAATAACTTTGCACGTAATTGTGCTAGAGAGCTCAAATAAACGGCATTATGCTTATCTCGTCGACCTGCTTTCAATGATATATAACATCAGCCCTGTAGTCGCTCTGTGACCTCAAGGTCACGTGACCTGAGGCCACTCGGGGCAGTCCGCGTCAGATCGACCAAACCATAACATCCTACTTCTCGTATTTCGATTGTCGGGGGTCATCTGGGCCGTATATTCACGCTGTAAAATTATAAGCCCCGTCCGTCGAACGGTTTTCGAGTTATAGTCTCAGGCATCTCTTTAATGTCTCCCAAAACTTTAATTCTCTTCGGGCGATATCACCCATATACATAATTCGAATTATATAAACCACAGATAAGAGGAGACCTGGATTTGACATGAAATTTTCGGCCTCTTATTTTGGAGCCGAAATTTGAAACGGAGCTGTTAAAGGGAAATAATGACCTTTTCCCACAAAAATGGAGTTAGCACTTGAAATCGCCAGACGAGACCAAAATATATTGTAAATTCATCACATTTTGCATAAAAACCTTCCTACCCAAAGATATTTCAAGTTATAATTGATAAGCGTTCCACACTTTTAACGATCGGTACTTGCAAGTACTTTTGGTCCTCATCAAACTGCGGGATTTTCCCGTATTGCTTTTTTACGCAATGGAGTGGAAAATATATTGTGCGTTCTGCTTGTTGTGATTATATGCCCGGCGATCTTCTAAAACTAACAGCGATTGGAAAAAGTGGCAATAAAATCGGAAGCTCATCGATGAACATCAACGGCGGCATAGTTAGTGGTTGCGACCCTCAATTTTTGCAAATCGATTCATTTGTTTTCAACATTAGGAGTTTTGTATAATTTGTCTGTGGCTGTATATAACACTATGCTTTATATTATCATGAAAATAATAATATTTTTCCCCCAAAAACTAACAAACAATAACACAAAACTGGCAATTCAATCGGAAGCTCATCGATGCACATCGACGGCGATCTATTTAGCGTCGGCGATTTGTTTACAAAGTCATTGTCATGCTTCTCGGCGCACTTAACCATTTGTGGCGAGTTGTTCCTGATCAGTATACCCAAGTCCCGTAGCAAGCTTCGTTTATGACGTCACTGGTGCCATAGTCTTGTGTAGCATTGCAAAATATATCTGATTTTGAGTTGAAGCTATTTAAAGACTTATTCATTTTTTTAAGTTTGAATTTTCTTGTTAATCATTATTAAAGGTATTTTATCCCTGTATTTCATAGTAGTTGACACTTCAGAAACTTATGACGTAATAATATTGTATCCAATATGCATTTCTCTCGCCTTTTGCTATTGTAGCGCAGTGCCGAGTGCTTTGCGAATACTTGCTTGAATGGGGTTCCAATCATTCCGCCCTTATTTCATTCGAGTTGGTATAGTTTGCATGTTGTTGTTATTCATGACTTATACTGATACTCAGTCATGCATCACGGATGCTTCACGGATTGCTTCACGGATCAGTTTGATCGGAAACGTCACAGAGCCTCCAAAAATGCCGCACTCGATGTAAACAATGGTAGGGAAGGACGAATTTGTCAATGACCTTCATGAAGTACACAAGGTACTTGTTTTGTATTTTTTTTCTCCAAACTTACAACTTTGAATTTGGGAATAATTTTATTTAATTCTTAAATTAAAAAAAAACAAAAACATAACGGTAGCCTAAGAAATTGTTGCTAACAAAATCAAAAGGTAATTATTTCCCTTTAAAGGAAATAGTTCACCTTGGAAAATGTTTCCCAAACACGATTTGATTATATTTTTAATACCATTCATTTTTATATTGTCAAAAATGGCCTTATATCGCGCCGATTCAGGACAGAAGGCCGTAAATTATAAATGTTTCTTAAAACTATATGCATACTCTCTGAGTCGCGAATTAAACAAATGGTTCAGCCAATCAGATTCGAAAGTAGTCGCTTAAAGGGAAATAATGACCTTTTGATTTTGTTAGCAACAATTTCTTAGGCTACCGTTATGGTTTTAAAATTATTTTATTTAAATTTAAGAATTAAATAAAATTATTCCCAAATTCAAAGTTGTAAGTTTGGAAAAAATACAAAACAAGTACCTTGTGTACTTCATGAAGGTCATTGACAAATTCGTCCTTCCCTACCATTGTTTACATCGAATGCGGCATTTTTGGAGGCTCTGTGACGTTTCCGATCAAACTGAGCGCTGCTCGGACACAAGCTAGTAGCGCTAGTAGCGCTTTCGTTCGCCATGACAACCAGGCGTCAGCCAATCAAAATCCAGAAAGGGAATACGTTCTGGCTTTCCATTGGCTCACGCCTGGTTGCCATGGAGAACGAAAGCGCTACTAGTGTGTGTTAACCCGCCATTGGCTGGGGAGGGGGCGTTTTTCGCCCCCCTGACGAACTTTCGCAATATCTCGAAAACCAATAGCGCTATCGACGTGAAACTTCGGGTACCATCTCCTACATCAATTGTACGTCTTATGTGTAAACATGAAGCAATTTCGTCGAAAAAAATCGAGATATGGCGAATTTAGTGACGTCACTACACACGCATTTGACGAAAAAAAATCAGCCAAGCTTTAACAGACCGTGTACAAATGCCATATTATGAGCAAAATGCGATACAAAAACGTCAAAAGATAGTGGATGGCAAGAGCTAAAAAATGGCTTCCTCGGAATTATGAACATTTAGTTTTTTTTTACCCAGAAATGGAAACCAAAAATAAATACAAAATGCCCTCAAAATCAACATTTTCTAACATTAAACAAAAACTGAATATATGTTGGAGAACTATGTGTAACATACCCAAACCAAATTTAAAAGCAATATCTTTATTTTTGACTGACGTATGGCTCCGGGTTCCCTAAGTATGAGTAACTCATGACGTCATATTTTTTAATTGCGTTTGTTATGGATTTAGTCACCAGATACAGACAAATAAATTCCAGCACTGTATTTCTGAGACAAAATTGGTCTAGAAACATGCGTTTTTATTTAGATTTATCAATATGTTTTGACCTTATGTGACCTGACCTTGACTTGAGCTCGACATTAACCTTACTTAAATGAGGTCAGATGGTAAAATGACTATCACTATCGAATTATGCATGTAACATAACTCATAAAGCATATGTTGCATGTCTCGTATATATTTTGCGCATAGTGACCTTTTGTGACTTGTCCTTGACTTTGATCTTTGCCAACAATCTCACTTTAGCTCATGCGGGATGTGTACGATACCTTTGAGAGCACTCTGAGTGATCATGTTCTCAATCGAAGGCTTTGGATGGAAAGTATGGTCCATGCATTCAAATACCTCGATTATGACCTTTGACCTGACCGTGACCTAACATGTGACCTCAATTTGCAACTTTAGAGTATGCTTTGTATTTGTCTCATTGAGAGCTTTCGAATGCCGCCTTGCGTGTCTCGTTGCGATCATTGGTTCGAAGGAAAACCAAGAGGGGGGAAATCCCCCCCCCTTCCCCCCAGCCACTGGAAGGAGTCTGGAAACCCCAGCCAATGCCGGGTTAACCGTTTTTTTTGCCTAACAACTCACGCCTTACCATAGGCTTATTAACCAGTTCCGACAGAGACTTGTATTTTGTATTACATTGTATTGTTGGCACATTGTATTTTGTATTACTACAACGTACTCCTTTCTGTACTTGCACCTTTTACATAACTAAGTCCAATTACAATGTCCAAGGTCATTTGTTTTTCCGTAATACTGCGTCAAATGTAATGCTTTTATTGAATACGAACTACGGCTTCAATATTCAACAGTGGATCCAGCGAGCCAGTCGAGCCAGAACCCCAAAAAGACTGGAATGGTCCGAAAATTGACCTTTCCTAATTAAAAACCAATTATTTCCAAAAATTTACGTTTATACTTCAAAAATTACACGAAATAAAATGTCAAGTATTGCTCAACTTACCCCATTATTGTTGTAATTTGATCCAACTCGTGCGGCAGGTTGAGCACATTGGGCATGCAGAGCATGAAAATACCGAAGGTTGATTACTCCAATGTCTTAGGTGTATGGAAATGTTCAATGTTCGATGTTCACCAGATCCATACATTGGCATCGCCATGATTTTTAGGTTGTTGCGCGTGTTAGTATGTGTGGCAAACGTTAACACGCGCAACAACAGGGGGCGAATATCCTCCCCCTCTTAGGTTTTTCGGAAATAGTGGAAAACGACGGCGTTTCGCACCGCCATTTTTGGCAGAACTGTTTGCTTATCCGTTGCCCAAATCCTGTAATTTTTTACCTCGGGTCTCCTCAGGTCAAGTCTAGTGATCCCATCTAAAAATATAAGGTCGTGCCGTAGCCAGATTGTTTAACCGATCAGTTGGAATCTTACAGGATTTAATCAGGTCACAAATACCAACAATTCTGCTATTTCCGATAATTTTTATATCGATGACCTAAGGCAAGGTAGATTTTGTGACCTCTCAATTTTGGGTCATTGGGTCATATGCAACATGAAAATGCATATAAATCTCCAGGAAATGGCTACATTTTCCCAATGTTCACCAGACTCACGAATCTTTTGCAAAATACAAAGATCCATGTGACATTTTTGGCCTGCGACCTCCACGAGGTAAAATCTATTGACCCAGAGGTCATGCGTCGTGTTTCTTCCATAACTTTTTACCGAACCAGTAAGGCGCCGTAGTTGGCGATGAACTAGCGAATGCGAAGTAAATGTACCTATGGTGAATTTCAATTCGATCGGGCAAGTAGTTTCTGAGGTACGGGGACAAAAAAGGGGTGCGCACGTGCGTACGTGCAGAGGCACCCCACCCCTGACTTGTTGGAAATTGGCGGCTGAGAGATCCATAACCACACACCAAATTTCCACACAATCGGCCAACCCGTTGCGGAGCTTTTGCGACAAAACACCTTTCTACACCCCTCACGCGGCACGCGCCACGCGCAGTGGTAGTTACTCACGTGAGTCGGCTCTGGTCTCAAGCAGGGTAGGGGGGATGGGACTACTCAGCAAAGAAGCCCGCTTGTCAATCGCACGTGCTGTTGCAGAGATATTTGCTTCTCAAAAGCGTCGCCACGGGCCGGGCCGGGCCGCCCGCTCATATTCAGATTCTTCTCTTATATACTCCACGGAAGGAACATTATTGAAATATCTCCCCTATCCCAACCATGGGCGTCGCCACCTGAGGGGCCAGGGGGCCGGCCCCCCAAGATCCCTCCAGACCCCAAGATTAGCAGGACTTTAATATTAACATTATGGGAGTGTGGGAGGGGGGGGGGGTGGCAACCACCTGGTTGCCCCTCCCCCTCCCCCACACACCCCACCCCACACTCACGCGAAATTTTGTGGCAACGTTCCTTGTCCAACAATCCCCGATCTCCCCTACTCTGCCGTTAATCAGCAATTGTTTAAATGGTACCTATTGAAATTAATGTTATTTCGGAAATAATTTAAAGATACTAATTTTGGCTGGGAAATACTAAAACTTAGAAATATCATAGAATTTATCATTGGATTTTTATAAATTTATCACCAAGTAAGTATATTGTATTTTAATTTAATACTATCAAGCGAAAAATGGCATAAAATTACTGAAATCAGGGTGGACAAAATGTCTTGACTGGGGGTGGGGGGTGGGGGCATTTGCCCCTCCCCGTTAACATGTTAAAATAGGCCCTGCAAGCTTAACCATTAAATTTGAGGCATACATTATCAGTGTAGGAAGAGCTGTTTTAGGAATATAAGTTGGCACATGGTAGTTACCCTATCCACATTTTATTTAGGTAAATAGTTAAGTAGGGCAGGTGCATACCTACATGCAAGGCATACAGGGCGCCTGGACAAATGTGTCAAGTGTACCGATGTATTCCGCACCCAAGCTCCAAAGCAATCCTAGGATCCTGGTTCTTACTGTTCAGGTATCGTATACCCGAGTGTGTGTTGGGACAATTTGAAGCACAAATTAACGACCTTAAATGATTATGGTCATTGTGTAGGGGGTAAGAAACTTGTGTTATATGCGAGGTTACTGGTGAGTTCGCAAGTCACACTAAATGTCATTTGCACTGCAATTAGTGCAATTATTAGGGAACTATTCACCTTGTTTTTTGTTTAACACGCGCACGGCCTGTGTGTGTGTGTGTGGGGGGGGTGATTTCCGCCCCCCCCCCCCGGTTTTCCTGAATAGCGGGAAAACGGCGGCGCGCAGCGCCGCCAAATTTGACACAGCTGCTTGGGCATCAATTGCCCGCATAGCCTAAAAAAATTACCTCGGGTCATCTCGGGTCAGGTCACCAGGCCAGGTCACGTGACCCCACCTCCAAGAAGTGTGCCATCATACCACAGTTGTTAGCCGATCGGTTTCAAACTTACAGGGTTTTATAAAACCATAGATACCTTCAATTCGTATACCTCGGATTTGTTTTATATCGGTGACCTTAGGCTTGGTCAATTTCGTGACCTCTCCATTGGGGGTCAATGGGGAAATATTCAAATGCTTCCTATTCCGAGGATACCCACAATGCCCACAAATCGTAAATCTCTGGTTTTGTGTGTTATATCGATGACCTAAGGTCAGGTGAGTCTTTTAAGAATAACAACTATGCTAGGAAGCAACCTAAAAAGCAATGGAAAGCTCTGGAAACGCCCCGCCAACGCCTTGTTGTCAGATTTGACCTAAGTTCAAAAGTTTAGGCTCCAGAGGTCATCAAACTCAAAATGTCTGTTGTTTTGTCTACAAAGTTTTTCGCAGAATAACTTGTTAACTAATAAAGTTCAATTATTTCCGCGTGGACTTAAAATGGAGAGGTCATTCTGTAACGCGACTCACGGGGGGGGGGGGTTAGCCCCCCTGGTATCTTCAGAACCAATGATCGCAGCGGGACGAGCAAGGCGGCATTTGAAAGCGCTCAATGAGATAAACCCAACGCACACTTACAAAATTCAAATTAAGGTCACATGTCAGGTCACGGTCAAGTCAAACGTCAAAATCGAGGTATTTGAGTTTATGGACAATACTTGCCATCCATGGCCTTCGATTGCGCCTATAATCACCCAAAGTGTTGTCAAAGGTATGATACATATCCCACATGAGCTAAAGTGAGATTGTTGGAAAAGATCAAGGTCAAGGTCAGGTCACAAAAGGTCACTACACACAAAATATCTACGAAAGTCATGCAACACATGTTTCATGGATGCTTTTACGCGTAAAATTCGTTAGTGGTAGTCATTTTAGCACCTGATTTCATTTACATAAAGTTAGTGTCAAGTTCAGGTCACTGAAGGTCAAAATTTGAAATTTATAAATCGAAATGAAAAAAACATGTTTATATATCAGTTTTATCTAAAACAAACAGTGCTGGCATTTATTTGTCTGTATCCGGCCAAAAAAAGCAACAACAAAAACGCAATTTCAAAATATGACGTCATGATTTATCCATACTTTATATGCCATGACAGTCAAAAAAGATGCTATCATTTTGAAATTTGGTATGGTAGTTGCCCATATGTCGTTATCTTACATATATTCCGTTTTGTCAATATCTTTGACAAATTTGATTTTGTGAGCATTTTGTTTTTAAGTGTTTTTTTTATTTTGGGGTCAAAAACCAACATTTTCTAAATTGTGAGATATCTGGTTTGTAGCCCTTGCAATTTTCTACCTTTTCGCGTTTTTCGATTGCATTTTGCTTCAAATGCGGCATTTGTACGGCCTGGAAAAGTTTAGCCGATTTTGGTGTCAAAATCTTGTTTAGTCAATTCAATGTCAATAAATTAACTATCTCGAAAATTTCTGCCGATTTTTTTCATTTTTTCTCAAAAGGTGTAAACATGATGCCCGGAAAGGTACGGAAAGTTTGGCGTCGATATCTGCATTAGTTATTGAGATATTCCTAATATTCCTAAGGGGGGGGGGGGGGGCTAAAAAAGCCCCCCCCCCCAGTGACTCGCGGGTTAAGAATATTTACATTATTAGGGAGATCCTAGGTATTCACATAATTTAGGGAAATTAAAGGGAATATAAGAATTTTGAAAATATCACGAAAACATATTTGTCAGTGTGGATGTTATAACTTAAAATTTATTCCATTCTATGATAATTTTACCGAATTCTGTTTTAAAATAAAGCTAGAATCTGAACTTAAGAAATTGCAAGTACCTGTAAAATGTCATGGCTTGTCCAGTACTTCGATCCTATTGCCCTTCTCCAACCACAATGTCAGATTCAGTACTTTAAAAGGAAACAGTCCACCTTCTCAGCGTTTAATATGTACCATACCACAAGCGGGCATCGTACTCCAATCGCTGATTGGCTGATTTGTTGACGTTACATCCTACACTCTTTGGCACGTAGTCTCTGATCACGACACCTCGCTAATATCCGATCAGCGGCCCGGGCGGCGCGGCGGCCCCTTGTCAGAGACTGTAGAAGGCGGCAGGCGGAGCCGAGTCAGGTCAGGTCCACCCACTGGTGTTGTATGACGTCACGTGTCATACAAAGAGAAACTTACTCTTTCTCCTCAGATATCCATTTTTGGTCCAAACCAAAGTCATATTCGTGTTTTTGAACTCAAAATGCCCTTTACTGCCAACTATCGAGTAATCTAGCAAGGAAATCCCACTCCGTGTTCCTTATAAGGACAACACATCAGCCAATCAGCAATGGGAGACGGGACGGATACTTGTGGTACGGTATATATTAACCCGCGCACGGCCGGGGGTATGCGCCAAACACGAACGGCCGGGAGGGGGATGATTTCAGCCCCTCCCCCTAATATCTCGAAAACCACGCAACGTAGCGACAACTGGAAAGCGTCATTAGATAGCTCTAGACGAGTTCCATCGAAAGTAATGAGTCTTGTGTTATGTCAGGTCAATATTGAGGTCACCAGAGACCTTTGACAAGGGTCAGATTTTCCAGTTTTAGGACTTCGCTCCAGAAACATCCGATATCACCGGAACTATGATAGCTAGGAACAAACGGAAAAAGCAATAGAAAGCTTTTGAAAAATGCAATCGCTAAGGCGGCCTCAAATTTTACCTCAGGTCAATAGTTTAGCTGCAGAGGTCATCAAAGGTCAAAAAGGCTATTTTTTGGCAAATCTGTTTTCAAAATAACATTTTACCTAATACAGATAGCGCAATAATTTTGACGCCATTGTGTTTTTCTCGTGAAGACGCCTTTAATCATGTTCATGTTGACCAGGGTAGATCAACATAGAAATTTGACCTCAGGTCAAGGTCAAGTGGTGACCCAAGTAGGTCAAGTTGTATATTGGGAGACGTGTCTTGATGCGACAAACACATAAGCATCGGTTTAACTTCTCTATCTTCATTCTGTCGAGAGTTATATACAAAAAAGTGTTTATTTATCAGAGCCGCTCCCCTGGACCAGCGGCATCGGCCGGTCTCAGAGCCGCTCCCCTGGACCAGCGGCATCGGGCGGTCTCAGAGCCGCTCCCCTGGACCAGCGGCATCGGCCGGTCTCAGAGTCGCTCCCCTGGACCAGCGGCATCGGCCGGTCTCAGAGCCGCTCCCCTGGACCAGCGGCATCGGGACGTGACCGTGACGTCACTACAATCGACATATCTAAAAAATCGGACAAAACTGCTCATTTGTACATAAGGCGTAAAATTGATGAACAAAAAGGTATGCCAAGTTTCACGTCGATATCTGCAACGTTTCGGCAGTAATACAGAAAGAACATAAGGGGAATCGGATCCGACCCCCAGGAGGGCATGCGTCAACGCACCAACATGTGAAATGAACACTTCACCAGTTTGTGTTGTCACGGCCAGAGTTGTTGGCACTTGCATATATATTATGTTTTATATCGGTGACCTCATTTGTGTGACTTCCACACTACAAGTCAATATGCATACATACAAATCCTTTCTTTGTATGGAAACGCATTAGATCAGGCTAATTCTTTCAGAATCGTTTCTTCTTTTCTAATTTCTTTCAGAATTTGTTCTAAGTTGGACCGATTCGTTTTTTAGTCATCAGAATAATGACGACACATTTTACATGGACACACGGGATGTCCCCTTAAGCTAATGTATTCACCACTAGCATTACGTAGCCTTTAAGTTGGACCTAGGTGGACATGAAAAATGTCCACCTAGGTGTATTTATTTTCCAAATTGTGATTGATGATCAACACAAGACTATTAGCATTTAACAGCTGATATTACTAGCAGTAAAAGATGGCATGCAAAGGAAGCAGCTGATGTATTCAAAAGCTCTCTGTTCCTCATAGTAAAAGGGTCCACCCAAACTGAATAAATGCCCTATGTCCACCGAAGCCTAAAGTAGGACTATGGGTGTTTTCCCCACAGATTTTATTGCAAAGTTACACTTTATGCTTTACAAATATATAATCTTGTCATGGTTTAACACTTCATGAGAGATCCGGGGACAGGGGATACAAAGCACAAACATCGCCGCCGCTAGCGAAGTCCCAAACACAGCCACCACCTCCGCCGGAAACACCGTCACTTGCGCCCGTCAAGCCTCGCCAGTCGCCAGTCTCCCAGCCGCCAGCCGGGCGACGGGACCAGCAGCAGGCCCATCTTCTCTGCGTCCACGCACAGCCAATACAGCGCCTCGAGCGCTAGCTGCATGGTACCGCCCAACAGAGTCTGCTCCGGCGCCTTCCTCGAGCCACGCGGCGCACGAGCATGGCCACCAGATTCACCGCCGAAACCACCGCCGTTTCCACCCAGTTGCAGCCGAAGGGGAGATGTGCAAGTCTGATCCGCCGCCTGCTGAGGGGAATGGTGACCTGCTGGAGATGGCGACGGCTGGAGATGAGATTGGTTCTGACAATGCCATACCTGAGAAGGGAAAAAATGTGATCAGTACTGGGCTTTTCTGAGGTTGTCAGATTTCGTAGTACTACTCAAATCTGAGCTAGTTTTCTTAGAAGACAACAATACCTTCTGCCCTTCATGGAATTGAACTTCTCTCCGGAAGCATGAATGTAAAGGAAATGTGTGGAAACAGGTAATGTTTGGGGAGAGTTAACAGAAAGTAAACAGGAAAGCATGGACGGATTTTGAATTTATTAGAAAACGGGGGAAAATAACCAAAAAGTACAAAGACAGCAAATTTGCATCACGATATTTGTTGAACAGCATGACAAGGATATCTCATGAGACAAAACAACCTCAAACTCAGATACAAAACATACAATTTGTAACGCATCAAACATGACACATCTATATCACAACACATACCAATCTGAGTGATCAATCAAGACTATTTCCTACATAGAGAAGACACACAAACATCACAGTCTGGACTTAATGGGTACTCAAACTCAGATATGCTATCATTAAAAAGGTGCATTGCCTATGCAAACAATAGTTGTGTATTTAAGTTTGCAAGATAACATGTTAGTGAACACATGAGCACTGACACACAATTTGGAGTGGGGGCGGGGGCAACCAGTTTTTCCCCCCCTCCCCCTCCCCATGCTCACCAATGTTAAAATACTGCTGATATGGGGGCATATTGCTCCTGGGTCATGCCGGGGGGGGGGGGGGGGCAATGTTGATGCCTCTGAGACTATGCTATTTTGAGTTGGAACCCCTGAGTGAATATTTTTCTTCTTCTTTAGATAGAACCATGTCATTAGCACGGAAGATGAGAAACAACATTCGTACAAAATTGAACTATTTTTTATATAAATGTTATGTATAGACCTAAATATATATATATATTCCTAGCCTTGACTTCAAGAAATGCAGTAAATACATAGTGCCTTTCATCTCAACATAATCGTAGCCAATTTTGTATTGAGTGCACAATGAATCACTGCTGTTGTGTTGACTCCATAGAGATGAGCCAAGGAAATTGACACGTGCATACATTAGATGGCAGTACAGATTCCAGTGAAAATTTGCCAAGATGGTTGCTTATCCATGGAAAGCCATATACAATAATAATGTGCCTGAACATATCCATCAAAACATACTAAGTTGCCAAAGGTAGTTCTTAGCTGAAAAATTGCAGAATTGTAGGGCGTTATTTTATTTTTAGTAAATGTTAACCAGAGCATTGTTAAAATATTTTAAAACAGAAGCAACCTTCTGCTCATTACATATAATAATTAAGCAACAATGTCTAAAAGATACTTTTGGCCATGGGACATCATCAGTAAGTCATGAGTCTATTAATGCTGGCCAATGGCCAACATATATGTTAGTGTTTTTTACTAATTTCCATTCGTAATGAGCAAACAGCTCTTTTCTCTTGATAACAACTCCAACTTGGCTAGGAATACATGCTTTGGATCCAAAGAGGATCCCAGAACGGATGTTTGGGGGGTCAAATCTAAAAAAGTCTCACACAATTCTGAAAACTAATCAGATTTTGCTTGCTAATTTGATTGATAGCTGATTTAAAACAATTTTTTCTTAGTAAAAGTTTCTTATATTTTCTTCTATATCAGGAAATGTGTTAATTTTGCATTGATTTCAGGCGGTTTTGGGTGAGCATGGCCCCTTTGCCCGCCACCCCCTGGATCCGCCCATGTTTGGAGCAGTACTTATTACTCAGGTGGCCTAGCCATTAATACCATTAGTCATTGGTGACAATTTGTAAGATCTCTCAGTGTAGCCTCTCAAAACACATTCAAGGCATTCCAGCCTTGCCGATTGTGGCGCATGGATGACTGTTGTGACTGATATGTGATTGGTTGAATCTGGTGCACTGAATTAATGTCAGGTCAAACGCTGACGTGTCAGGAGATGGCTGATAGAATTTGATGCTGTCTCACACAATTCTGAAACCTGATCAGATTTTGATTGCTTATGCATTGATAGCTGATTTAAACACCTCTCAAAACAAGTTCTTTGGGCTGCTCAATCATCCAGTATAGCCTACCATTACCATCTTATACCACTTCCGTCATGACTTAACAAAGGCTTATTATCTAGCAATGGTGAATCAAGGTTGTGCACATAATTATACACCATATAACCTAGCAGTCGTGGCGCCATTGCCTAAATCACCATAATGATTGTAGTGTCCGCCAGAATTGCCATGAGCATGAGCA
>JAXIVJ010011142.1:0-42500 GCA_036785665.1 Chirona hameri
CTGCAAGTTTCCAAATCTCTCGGACAAACACTGTGGCTTTGGTACGATCACAAACATGTTTGGAGTAAGGTCACTTGACGTGACCTGGTGACCTGAACTGAAATGACCTGAGGTTAAAACGTTCACACAATTTTGATGCCCGAATAGCTGTGCAAAAAATTTGGCGGATCTGCGCGCCGCCGTTTTCCCGCTATTCTCGAAAAACCTCGGGGAGAGGGGTCATGCAAAATGACCCCCTCACCACCCACCCACCACCACCAGGGCGAGGGTTAAAGGGAAATAATGACCTTTTGATTTATTCATCTGCATTATTTTATTACACATGTATGGTATCAAATTGATCGCATCTCAATTTAAAAGTGAAATAACTACTTTTTCTATTTCGAAAATTACATTTTGGGAAATCCTAAATATGTTCTTGTATATGGCGACGAACCTAGTATGATCCGTCACTATCTCTGGTTTGGATGTTGATTTGTAAACAAGTCATAGGGCCAGAAATGAAGTAAGTACACCAAGACGCGTGTCAACGTTTCTGATTGGTCAGTGAATATAATCGCCGACACTAAATAGGTCGCCATTGGGTGTATAAGTGAACTTCCGATTTAATTTCCATTTTTTAATTGTTCCATGATTTTTTTAAAAGGTGTATTTTTAATGATAAGCGTAACCCTATTGTAACAGGCTCCTGGCTACCCCTATTTGTAACAGGGGGTGGGGGCGGATTCCGCCCCCGGAGATCTCGAGATCTACCTGTCCGATTTTCGAAAATGAAACGGCGTTTGGTTCCCCTCAACACGATCTACATTTATAAAAAATCAAAAAAAATCAAAAATTTTGATAGGGCGCCAACAGGGGGGCAAAAACTATTTTTTTAGTGGTATATGTGATCGAACACAGCTGTCATGTTTATCAACCGATTTTAAACAACCAATGGGAATCGATAGATATTGAATTGGAGATTGATATATGGCGATCACTTTTAAAAATTCAAAAATCATAGGCGTGTGCAGGTCACTCAATATGGGGGTGAAGTAAATGCGGATTTTTTTTATAAATAAATGAAATGCTATGTTATTGTGACATTATACAAAACAGTTATAAATAATAATTTTCGCCATAGGCGGTGCCAGGTTAGTGAAAAAGGGAGGTCAAATTGGGAAAAATATTAACCGCAGGCATGTTGCTACCCAGCACTATAAATAAGTTACTGATCGTAGATAGTTCCTTTTTGCATATTGTACTTCATCATAGGCGCATCCAGGATCCAAACTGGGGAGGCGCAAGACCTTTTGATAAGTATATTATCCGCTATTATGACACTAACTAGTCAACAGTTACTATTTCACTTACAACTTCAATTCACATTGCTTACCCCCCTTTTTACCCTACCTGGACTCGCCTATTATCTCATAATAGTTCGTAGAGTACCATGTGGTGCGTGTTTCATCCGAAAACTGCAGTATGTTATGTCATTGTAGGCCTATGCATCTTAGTTTCCTTGCAATAATATGACCCCCTTTTTTCCATTCCTGAGCGCGCCTCTGCAAAACAAAAATATTGTATTCCCTCTCCTGGTCTCATATGTGCATATATCATTATAAGTTAACCGTCTATTGCGCCGTAATCGCTGGCATATCGTCATCACCATGCCAGCCACCCCTTTTTCATGTGCCTGAACACGCCCCTGCAACTCTATATGTAATAAATTATAAAGATAATGGAAACGAGAAGCTATCTTTTACATCTTGATAGCTATAAATGCTCCTTACATTGCTCTATTGGCTTCCCGCCAAGCATTGAATACTTCCTGGAACCCCCCCCCCCACACTTTTCAAGCCCCTGAAACCGCCTCTGCCATGCAATTTTTATGATATTTAATTTATAGCAACTAATTTGCATTTGCTTCAATCACCGTATACCGATGTAACTCCTTCATTCTTGAGGCAGTTAGGAAGAAACCGTGAAGATCGCATTTCCGTATTATCGCCAAATATCGCCGCCGAACCCTCCCACAACCGTGCCCTGGAACCGCCTCTGCTCAGGGTAAGAACTCAAAATTTTAACCCCAAATGCGGAATTCAATTCTAGGAAAAGTCCCAAAATTTCATGGGCCTGCTCCCAGCCGTTCTGGAGATATCTGCGAAAAACATGGTTGGGGGGGGGGAATCCGCACCCCCCCTGTTACAAATAGGGTTAAGCCTAGTGTTATATACAGCCAAAGACAAAGCAAAACAAAACTCCTAATGTTTAAAATACATGAACCAATTTTCGAAAATTGAGGGTCGCAACTACTAACTAGGCCGTCGTTGGGTGCATAAGTTAACTGCTAATTTGGTTGCCTTTGTATTCAATGTTTGCTGATTTTTAAGGGCAGTAGGGGACATAATCACGATTAACAGAGTGAAAGGCATATTTTTCACACCATTTCGTCAAAAAGCAATACCAGATTTTAGTGAACACCCGAAATTCGTTACCAAGTACTTGAGACTCAAGTACCGGTCGTTAAAAGTGTGGAACGCTTATCAACTCGAACTTGAAAAAAATATATTTCGGTAGGAATGTTTATATGTAAAATATAATAAATTTACCATATATCTTGGTATCGTCTGTCGATTTCAAGTAATAACTCCATTTCTGTGGGAAAAGGTCATTATTTCCCTTTAAAGGAAAAAAGTTCACCCTCAACATGGGGTTTTGAACTGAGATAGCAGTTTTGTAGCCCGTGTTGGGAAACCTCTATCTGCAAGTTGTCTTGACTGAAAAGACTCTCCAGACGAATATATTTGGTTTTTTGATGAAGGAATACGGTGCTGACGAAAGAATACGGTGCTGACGAGGCCTGGGCGGCCGCCGGTTGGCACTTCACTAATGCGAGTCTATCCTTACGCGATTACTTTCGAATCTGATTGGCTGAGCCATTTATTTCATTGCGCGTGACGTCAGGGCTCTGACTCAGAGTATGCATATAGTTTTGACAACACTAATAATTTACGACCTACTGTCCTGAATCGGCGCGATGTATGGCCATTTTTGACAATATAAAAATAATTTGTATTTCAAAATGCAATCAAATCGTGTTTGGAAAACATGTTCCAAGGTGAGCTATTTCCTTTAATGCACCCATACTGAACCAACATCAGCGATCGAAGAGGGAGCAATCGCTCAAAAGTGGGGTGCAGTTAACATTGTTGGCTCCCTCGACCTAAAACGTGATGCCCTGGCCTCTCCGGACCCCGGTTCTTAGGTACATACATGCTCATGGGTTATGGCATTGCGGGGTTATGAATTCATCGTTATTCTCCAGCTTTAAGGCATTCATCTCGAACTAATATCAGTGATCGAAGAGGGTGAAATCGCTGAAAAGTGAGGGGCCAGTTATCATTGTTGGCCCCCTAGGCTAAAAGTGGGGAAATAGCCCTCCCCCTTCCCTACGCGAGGTCGAGAATGAGTAGTTATTCTCCCAACTTCAAGGCATTCATCTCAAACCAATATCAATGATCAATGAAATCACTAAAAAGTGAGGGGACCAGTTATCATTATTCCCCCCCCCCCCAACCTCAAAGTGGGAGCCCATGTGGCCCTCAAGCCCCCGCTCCTACGCCTATGATTGTGAAGTTGTGAATTAATCATTATTCTGCCAACTTTAAAGGGAAGAGTTCACCTTTAACATGGGGTTTTGAACTGAGATAGCAGATTTGTAGAGCAGATCGAAAAAAAAACGGGTTGTGGTGAAATAATTACCTCGCTACGCTAAGTAATTTCGACACAGGACTAGTAGGCCCCTTTTAGAAGACGCTGTTTCGTGCACCGATCGGGGCACGAAACTGGTTTCGGGTCCTCACAACGGTTGTTTACGTTACAAGCAGCCTGCGTATATATGCCTAAAGTCCGTCGTTATTGTGCGCAATACGTTTCCATATCCAAGCATGACGTCATAATTGTCATGAAGTTTTTTATGGCCATGAAGGAGAAAAGAGAAACATGCCCATTTTTCGACGGATATCCATCTATCGCCCAAACAAATGCCATAGTATTTTTTTCAGCTCCAAATACCCCGTATAGCCAAATTTCAAGACAACTTTCAAGGTGACCTATTCCCTTTTACCCTATTGCCTGCGGGGCAGATTCTGCCCCTCCCGGTGGTTTTTCACTTGCCTCTTCTAAACCGTTAGGCCTAGCGTCCTAAAACTTTGTGATTTTTCTCCAAATTGAATGGCGCATATTTTATCAAAATCTTGAAAAAATCAATCCAGCAGAGGCGGTTCCAGGCTCTTGTTTTGGGGAGGGTGTTACGAATGCGGTTTTGCGTCGCAAACTTCCTTCGTGGTTTGCAGTGCAATAAATGCGTCAGAAACAATTTCAATGCAATATGCATCATACATACTGGGATGTACATATTTAGGGGGCAGAGGCGCACCCAGGATAAAAAAAAAATGGGAGGCGATACCCACCCTCAAATTAGGTCCAACTTCAAATTAGTAAGATGATAAAAGCGTTACGCGCATGGTGCCCCCATGTTTTTTTTCCTGGATCTGCCTATGCGCAATATATTCAATTTAACAAATTACAGCATATAATGCCCACATGTGACGTTCATGTCGTCCCAAACAATCACGAACAGCACATATTTGTTTTCCAGAAAATCCCATTTTACATTCCCTGAATACACCTATTTTAATTTTTTTTTTTGTCTTTTGATATATTAAATACCAGTACATTTTAAGCTAAAAAAACGTTTAGAGCATGAAAATCGGTCGAGCCACATGGCCGCAATGACCTTTAATTTTTTTTTTGTCCCCTGGCCACCCATTTTTAAACCAAACCAAAATTGCGGAGTCCAAAAAGAGAGATCTTGTCATGACGAATCGAATGGCGTTTTCCCCTTCGAAAACGACCCAGCGGTTCTCGATATATCTGGGGGGGGGGGGGGTAGAATCTGCCCCCCGCAGGTTAACGTAATTCTGGCCGCCCGCAGGGAATAGGGTTAAGGCATTCATATCGAACCAATATCAGTGATTGAAGAATTATAAATCGCTCAAAAGTAGGGAGCAGTTAATATTGTCGGATCCCCAGCCTAAAACGTGGGGCCTTGGGCTTGGCCTCCCCCCTCGTTTTTGCGCTTATGGGTTATAGTATTGCGGGGTTGTGAATTCATTATTATTTTCGCAACTGTAAAGGAAATAGTTCACCTTGGAAATTGTTTTCCAAACACGATTTGATTATATTTTGAAATACAGTTTCTTTTTATATTGTCAAAAATGGCCATACATCGCGCCGATTCAGGACAGAAGGTTGTGTATTATTAATGTTATCCAAACTATATACATACTCTCTGAGTCAGGGTCCTCACGTCACGCGAATGAAAACAAATGTCTCAGCCAATCAGATTCGAAGGTAGTCGCGTAAGGATAGACTCGCATTAGATAAGTGCCAACTGGCGGCATGCGGTTCGCTTGCTAGCACAGTATGCAAGCTGATTGGCTGATTGTACAGCCTCTACCCAGGCTATCGTAAGCACCACATTTTTTTCGTAAGCACCGCATTCCTTCGCCAAAAAATCAAATATATTCGGCTGGAGAGTCTTTTCATTCAAGCAAACTTGCAGATAGGGGTTTCCCAACACGGGCTACAAAACTGCTATCTCAGTTCAAAACTCCATGTTGAAGGTGAACTATTTCCTTTAAAGCATTCATATCGAACAAATATTAGTGATCAAAGGAGGAGAAATTGTTCAAAAGTGTGTGTGTGTGTGGGGGGGGGAAGTAGACATTGCTGCCCCCCCCCCCCCAGCCTGAAAAGTGTGTGTCTGTGTGTGTGGGGGGGTGGGGGGGGGGGGGGGGGCATGGCCCCCATGGCCCCCGTTGCCTATGACCAATACTATTTTATACGACAAAATGAGATGATTAGATCAGTATAAATGCCGATTTCTATTATATATATATATAGATACAGATTCGAACTGTAAGTTTTGGACACGCTTTTGACTGGGATATTGACCCCTGGCGAACGTTCGCAATAGCTCAAAAACCATGAAGGCAATCGACGTGGAAGTTGACATACGTGTATATCGGTCCACGGCATCTGTGCAATATTAAGCTATTTTACAGGCCGGGCAATTTTATATAGAGGCAATTTAGTGAAGTCACTCAACACGATTTTGATGCTTAAAACAGGCATCATTATAAATAAAAAATAAACGCTTTCAGCGAATTGCAAGCAATTAGTATATAAATAAAGCAAATCACCCAGGCTACAAAACTGACCATTTTGTTTTTTTGTAAAGATTTTGGACCTCACTAAAAATCAAGACTTTTTCCTAAATGAAAATATCAGAATGCATACAAAAACGGAACATGTGTTGACAAAAACACGGATGGATGACACACAAACTGAAGTTAAAATCATTACCATATAATTATAGTTTATACAAATAATATAATTACATTTAAACAAAATGCTACGTATGCTATTATTACTAAACGGGTGGAAAAATATAAAGTTGATTTGTTACCTTCACCAACATTTACGGGAAAAATGATAACTATAAATAGCTGATGCATATGATGCAATGGCCAGCATGTTCGATATCATCAACATTATTAGCAAGAAGTTTATGGGAGAAGCGCATGCCATTACTGTCATAGAATAACAAGGTTGACACTATTTTTGGAATAATAAAATAGTAATAAAACAAGTTCGTCATTGGCACGTCGGAACAGGTGCGTCTTGAATGCGCAACCTATTCCATAGGAAACAACTTAACTCATCTCAGAACAGGTCAGGTTTCACACTTAGCTATTATATTTCGTATACATTTGTACGAATGGTCCGTCCATGAGTTTCTATGCAATTTTACTTTGTGTAATATTGAGCAAATCTTCGGGGCGTTCAAAGAAAACAGCAAGTACATCGATTGGAACTCCTAACGTTAAAAGGCAGGATTACTCAAAATACTGGAATGTATAATGTATTGTATAGGTATATGCACTGTGCACACTAGACAATACTCTGAAAATCCCTGTTCGTATCCACTGAAATAAAAACACAATATAGAGGATATAGCACGATCTCATTTGTACGAATTGTTGATGCCAGGGACAGAATGACCTTTGTGCACGACCTTTATGACCTTTATGCACGATAGGCCTCATTTGCTAAGAACTGATCCACTGAAGTCGGCAGATTGGCGGAAATGAGCTCCCCAGTGTAAACACAATACGTCCGTGTCCGTCTTGGACACGCTACATTGGCTGTCTGGTGACCATCGGTGATGATTGGCTCTCTGGTGACCATCGGTGATGATTGGCTCTCTGGTGACCATCGGTGATGAGTGTCTCTCTGGTGACCATCGGTGATGATTGGCTCTCTGGTGACCATCGGTGATGATTGGCTCTCTGGTGATCATCGGTGATGATTGGCTCTCTGGTGACCATCGGTGATGAGTGGCTCTCTGGTGACCATCGGTGATGATTGGCTCTCTGGTGACCATCGGTGATGATTAGCTCTCTGGTGACCATCGGTGATGATTGGCTCTCTGGTGACCATCGGTGATGAGTGGCTCTCTGGTGACCATCGGTGATGATTGACTCTCTGGTGACCATCGGTGATGATTGGCTCTCTGGTGACCATCGGTGATGATTGGCTCTCTGGTGACCATCGGTGATGATTGGCTCTCTGGTGATCATCGGTGATAAGTGGCTCTCTGGTGACCATCGGTGATGATTGGCTCTCTGGTGACCATCGGTGATGATTGTCGCTCTGGTGACCATCGGTGATGATTGGCTTTCTGGTGACCATCGGTGATGATTGGCTCTCTGGTGACCATCGGTGATGATTGGCTCTCTGGTGACCATCGGTGATGATTGGCTCTCTGGTGACCATTGGTGATGATTGGCGCTCTGGTGACCATCGGTGATGAGTGGCTCTCTGGTGACCATCGGTGATGATTGGCTCTCTGGTGATCATCGGTGATGAATGGCTCTCCGGTGACCATCGGTGATGATTGGCTCTCTGGTGACCATCGGTGATGATTGTCGCTCTGGTGACCATCGGTGGTGATTGGCTTTCTGGTGACCAATCGGTGATGATTGGCTCTCTGGTGACCATCGGTGATGTTTGGCTCTCTGGTGACCATCGGTGATGATTGGCTCTCTGGTGACCATCGGTGATGATTGGCTCTCTGGTGACCATCGGTGATGATTGGCTCTCTGGTGACAATCGGTGATGATTGGCTCTCTGGTAACCATCGGTGATGATTGGCTCTCTGGTGACCATCGGTGATGATTGACTCTCTGGTGACCATCGGTGATGATTGGCTCTCTGGTGACCATCGGTGATGATTGACTCTCTGGTGACCATCGGTGATGGGTGGAGCTGGACCCGCGCCGGCACAGATTGTCATCCGATGAGTGCGAGTCCTTCGGGTCAACGGAATCCCTCTGTGCTTGACTAAATTGATTCCTAATCTGAGTAAAACGAACTATTGCGTCTTTAAAGGAAATAGTTCACCTTCGGAACATTTTTCAGAACACGATTTTATTATATTTTGTAATACAGTTTCTTTTTTCTTTTCAAAAATGGTCCTACATCGCGCCAATTCAGGACAGAAGGTCGTAAATTATTAATGTTATGGTGTGCGTTATTGGTCTGCGCATGCGCCCTGGTAGTGCTGGCACTCTCAGACGGTACGGTATATCATATATGCGCCGCATTCCTTCGCCAAAAAGTCAAATATCTTCGGCTGGAGAGTCTTTTCAGCCAAGAAAAGTTGCAGATAAGGATTTCTCAACACGGGCTACAAAACTGCTATTTCAGTTCAAAATCCCATGTTGAAGGTGAACTATTTCCTTTAAACGTTCCTGATTAGGTATTTGTACATACGGAAGTTGCCGGTTCCCTTGGTGGTTGCGCGAAGCCCAGCAACAAACAAATACATGGCTCTATTTCGCGAAACGTATGCCCTCCAGTGTGGCTGGAACCAGAGGGAGACACGGGCAGACTGCCCCCTCGAAAATTTGCAGCGTCGGTTCTATGTGCGCTGCATGATAGCAATCCTGTTCGAGATTGGATATGTCCAATCCGTGGAGAGTTGCCTCGGAGTTGCTATCTACCTCTTTATAGCAAGACTTTCGAGATGTCGGCTGTGCCTTTTGGAAACTTCCGTAGTATAGTCCCTGCAACATGCTTCGAAACATAAAACTTTAATCGTTCCGTTCCGAGACCGAGTCTCGAGAGCGACGAGCCACACGCGCGCGCGCGCGCGCCAGTGCTGCTCCCTGTAGTAGGATTGCCTTACCTCTAGTGCGCCGACTTTACACCAGAGATCAGCTGTAGCACATTCCCGTGCTGCCATCTATAGTCCGGTTGGAACGGCGGAGTCTGTAGCGAAAACAAATACACAACCTGATGACGATTTGGGTTCACGCATAGGCGTAAGCACCTTCCGAAAGTAGGTGGAGACAGAGGCACTTTTAAGTCGATTCTTTCCATGCAACGCCCATAGGCGTAATGTTAAAATCCGAAAATGTTACTGGGGACTGATCCCCAGTGACCCCAGTGGTGGTTACGCCCCTGGGTTCACGAGCACCACAACTGCCAAGGTTATATTTCGCACAGGAAAAAAAAAAACCGGCAGCCACCTTTGACCTTGAGAAACGATCATTACCGAGCGGGCGCGAAGCGCCCGTGAGGTTTCACGTTAACTTACTAGACAAATTTACATTTGACCCGGCCCAACCCGGCCCGGCCCGACCCGACCCGGCCATACATACGCTTTTCAGAAGCTAATAACTTTGCAACCACTGCTCCGATTGAGATTGGGTTTACACCATTGGATAGGTCCATCAAATACATTTTATTTTTGGTATGGTGCGTTCTGATAGAAGTAGTACCACAGCGCGTGGCAGTTGGTACACGTGAACGTCGAAATGAACAAAAATCCTTGCAAAAATTATTCTTGACCAAAAATGGCTGTATTATTCTAAATATTAATTTATACGCTGAAGCATGCAACGCTCAGGACGTACTCCCTTTTGGCGGATTTGAGAAAGGAGATCATGCACAATTTAATACAACTTAATTTTTATGCTGGCATGCATGCATTGAGGCCTGGCAATTTTTCTGGAGGACTAAAATGACTGTTACTACCACGTATGCTCCCTTATCGTTTCATATTTCAAACCTGTTTTAGCTTTACCAGAGCGCGCTCGCTCGGTCATTGCCCACAAAGGCGTTTTACTGGTAGTAGGTATGTACATCACTGATCCCGCTGGTATTGACTGCGGTTTTATTGAATTTGCATAACTTGTTATCATTGCACAGTTGTGCTGTATTGTATTGCATTTGTTGGCAAGAGAGACTTGTACACGATTTACGGTGAATCGACTAACGATGCAAGAATCACATCATTTGACGAAGAATCACATCATTTGAGGAAGAATCACGGGCGAATCGATTCATTTTACGCCAACATCAATGTGAATCATGATTTGAATCATTGGCGCTGCGTAGAATCACCGAATGAATCGATTCAAACCGATTGTACGAAGGAAAAAATTGAGTTTCATATTGCACGAAGTAGGTACTAGGCAGGCACTGTTGGTAGTTCATGTGATGAAACCCTGCCAACAGAGCATTCATGATGCCTGATGTAGGCTATCAATTATCATACCTATTACCTGCTTATCTACCGAGATGATAATTATCTGGGAGAAGACTGCACAGCATAACATTGAACACATTACGAGTGCACTATCTGTCTATAATTGCGCGTGGACCATGCATCAGAATCAGAATCAGAGTTGAATCATTGCGCTGAGCTGTGCATCACTGGTGAATCGATTCACTTTACGTGAATGGTAGTTTGAATCAGAATCGAATCATTGAGGTTTCACGGGAATCACTGATGAATCCATAGGTGTCGATTTATATACTTTTGGGGTAGCCCTTTCCCCCATGTTGAGTTCGCCCCCCCCCCAATGGTACCCTCGCCCCCCCCCCCCAATGTTTACCCTCGACCCCCCCCCCAAACAAAATGTTTTTGGCCGCTGTCGGATCCAAGAAGGGGGCAAAACGGCCAAGCCTCCCACACCGCCTGTAATCGGCAAACAAATTGACACGTTTCTTATTTCAAAAGAAAATCTAAGCAGTTTTTTTTACTAAGAAACGTTTGTTTTAAATCATCTCTTCAAGAGGCGAAATCTGGTGAATTTAATACACATGTGTGAGGCTTTTTGGGACTTGCTCCCCAAACCAACTTTTTTGCCTTCCTGGATCCGCCCTGTCACACCTGCACCTACCTGAAACATACAGGTTTCATTCGCAGTGATTCGTGGAAAACCAAGCTTCTGATAATTTTAGTTCTACGAACCGTACACCACCTTCGTCACGTCGCACGACGAAACCGGGGGGGGGGGGGGGTATCTGCGAAGCAATGCTTCTCTCCTATGTGCAGTTTTTAGTTGTTTCCTTCTCTGGCGATCTGGAGGCATTTATTTGGAAACCGTATTTTAGCGCCGATTTGAGTTTGGGCATGTAAATAGTCTCAGTGCTGCGTGATGCGCGTGCAATTTCCCCTCGTACCCATGAACATGAGTCATGACTGGTCACTGGAATTTTTCGACAGTAGAGTGGCGGTGTTAGAAACGGACATTACAAGTCATGGATGGAAATATAATCGTAGGACACCGGTTTGCGTGTCGTAGCTATAGTATATTTTTGAGTATAGAGGGATGACCGTCTTACCACCCATTGCCGTCTAGCTTGAACTTTATTGGGGGTGGGTCCGCTTGACCTGACCTATAGGTCAGTTCTACCTTAGGCAACGGCTGTATGCATAGAATCGTGACTTAGAATGCTCCCGGGTAAAATAAAATCAGAAAGGGTGCGCAAAGAATTAATAATACGATAGACATGAAAATGACGGCACTCCGCGAGGACGTTTTTTATATTTCAAAATAATCTTTGAGCGTGTTCAAACAACCCTAGCAATATGGAGGATAAAGTTTGTCCCTGCATGAAATGCTGGCAATACCGCAACAGTGGTAATGGCAGTCAATGGCGTAAATTTCGAACGCCATTGACTGGGGGGGGGGGGGGGGGGATATCGGCCCCTGGTAATCTTTCGAACCAATGGGCACAGCGAGACGCGCAAGAAGGCATTCGAAAGCTCTCAATAAGACGCATTTAAATCATGCATTTTTTGTTTAATTGAGATCAAATATCAGGTCACGGCAAGGTCAAAGGTCAACATCGAGGTATTTGAGTGTAGAGGCCATACAGTAGCGTACCCAGGATTCACTCCAGAAGGGGGACATTTTTGATCAGGGGGGCATAAGGTACCCCCACCAAAAAATCCCCGAATGTTGCCCACTGTATTGTTAGAGGGGCATATTTTTAACATTTTTTTTAATAAAAAAAAATCATTAATTTTGTCGACCAAAGGGGGCACATATGGACCTTCAGGGGGGGAGCAATTGTCCCGTTTGCCCCCCCCCCCCTTGGGTACGCCCATGGGGCCATACTTTCCATCCAAAGTCTTCTATTGTGACCACTATCACCCAAAGTGCTCTTAAAGGTAAAACGCACATCCCACATGAGCACAAATTAGAATTTTGGCAAAGGTCACGGTCAAGGTCAGGTCACAAAAGGTAACTATGCGCAAAAAATATACGAAAGCCATGCGACACATTTTCAATAGATTATTTTACAGGTATAATTCGATCGTGATAGTCATTTTACCACCTGGCCTTATTTCAGTGAAATTAAAACAGCAAAATTGCTTCATTTATGCACAGAAGACGTAAAAAAAGTCGGTGTAGGAGAAGGTACTTCACGTTGATGTCACTATTGGTTTTTGAGCTATTGCGAAAATACGTCAGGGGAGATATTTGCCCCCCCCCCCCCCTGTCAATGTTAGGTTAACATTGCTGTTTTGCTAAGTAAGGGTTCCAAGTAAGACCTCGGGCCTTCTGGAGGATGCAGACCGGCCAAAAACGTTGGCTTGAGGGACCGTCCGACAGAAGTCGAAAACTCATGATATTTCGTCTGTGTTTGCATGATTAATTGATACAAAAATACTCTCCTTAGTCCTTTGTACAAGTTACCTAGAATTTCTTTAAAATGTATAAAGCCATGACGCTGATAGGCTCCCTTGGATCCGTCCCTGTTCGCCCCACCCCCAATCGTTTAAAAAAGTTGACACCGCTGGATGAATCGATTCATTAAAAAAAAAATAGTTTACAAGTCTGGAAGAGCATCCGATATCATACTGTTTGTATGCCTCGAGTCATTGGTGGCAGGGGTGAGAGAGAGGTAACTGGCATGCACAGACAAGAACGAGCACATACTTACACACTAAACAATAGCAAAGTTCATTCCGGACCTCAGGTGTCTATGGAAATTGGAAACGCCTTTTATTTGGTGTCTGTAATGCCAAATCAGACATTCAAGTACTAACTAAGAGACTTGGCACGGATAAAGTGCGCATAATATGCACATAAGTCTTCTCCTATTCCACATCTAATCAACATGCTCCTTTAGGTAGCGCTTTCCGCTCTTCTGACCAGCATCGTTGATCAACTTCCAATGTTCAGTGCGAGCCTCATGGCAGCGTCAACTTCCGATCAACTCCCGAGTCTCATGGCAGCGTCAACTTCCGATCAACTCCCGAGCCTCGTGGCAGCGTCAACTTCCGATCAACTCCCGAGCCCATGGCAGCGTCACTCAGTTCGTTTGCTTGAAACTGGACAGTCCGTCGAGCAGCCTGACGAAACCTCGTCTGTGTTACGATGTCATGGGGTGACTGGCGAACAGGGTTGGCAGGTGTGACAGGTCTCGCGCATCAGACACGACCGCAGTGTTGGCCGGCTGGTCGCGCGTTGGGTGCCAGGCACGCGTCCCGCCAATCTGGCGAGGATCGTTTCACACAAATTTCGCAATGAGACATGGCCATGTTTGATGGATGCACCACCCGAGACCATGGCTGCCGAAGTCCCGCCCAGCCATCGTCGCATATCCATGACGCATTGATCTCCTTTGATAGAATCGCTAATTTTAGAGTCAACATGAGCACATTAAATCAACTGGTCAGGTCACCTTCAAGCTAAATGTCACGATTCAGATGGAATCCGGAAACAATACTATCTCAAATCATGCAAAATTGCGAGAGGAATGTCCGACCATACAAATGCAAGTACGTGCGAGGCCGTGACACGTGGACAGTTTGCCACACCATACCGTACGAGTGCGGTTATTGTGCTGTTTTTGACGAGTAGACATTGCTTAACTGGTCGTGCAACTCGTCTGTCACCGGCCAGCGGCCGCTGCACCTCTGCAACACGGGTCGTGGGCCGTGACCTCATGGACCGGTCGGGCCACTCGCCCACTGAATTTATGCATTCAAGTGACAAGTCAGCACTCCCCACAGTCACCTATGCAGCTGTGAGATCTCACCTTGTAAGAACAAAATCGCTGCACGAGCTTAGTACGGGCTTCCGTGTCACGCGCTTCCCGGTCCATGAGCCGGCCACGTGACGGGCCGGCCAGTGAAGGCGAGCTTCGCACGTCAGTGATTACTTAGCGCCGCTCTCCGCCGGCCAGACTGCACATCCGCTCAGCTCTGGATTCCATCAGTCTCGCCAACCAGCCGCCGCCGGCCGGCCTGACATCACCCACGCCGTAATCAGCTAATGAGTAGCGGCCGGCAGCGGGCGGCGCAGCGGGCGGCAGCGGGGCCGACCGGCTGCCATCCTCCGCCGCTGCCCCCGGGCCGCCGGATCACGTCATCCCCCTGCTCCACCGCCGCCGCCGCCGCCGCCACCGCCGCCGCCGCCGCTGAGGCCGTGATGGAGCCGTCTCGGGTGGCGGCGGCGGTGGCCGCGGGCGGATCGTGACGACGGCCGCCTCCTGCTCGCCGAACAATGCCGCCGCTGCCCAGAATCGAGCCGCGGATCGAGCCGCTGATTTACGGCCTGACCAGGCGGCGGACGGCAGGCACGCCCGGCCTTCAGGGCGCCGACAGGTGAGCCGAGCTGGACCCGTCGCCGCCGCCGCCGCCGACCCGAGATACGGGAGACGGTCGCCGCACGACCCGGGACGCCAGGGTGCGCGGCCTGACAGGTGGAGATGAAAACCGGACAACGGGAAAACATGCTATCGAACGGCATCGGCGATGCTTCAGTTGCTGCCATACAGACGTGCATCCGAAGTGTATGTATAGCGGATGTCAGAAACCACACACATCATTCAATAATCCATTTTTAATGACTGCCTTGCAAAATGTGCAATGTTGTATATGAATTAAAAATGTACAAAGTTTTGCACCGCTGATGTTGGGTGAAGTGGACAATACTGAAATACCAGCAGTCAGAATCGTACATAGCAAAGCAGGCAAATGCAGTTGCATCATCGTCTACAGATGCATAGTTTCGTCATGTTCAAGCACTGCCTGACCCAGCTCCAGCCCTGAAATGTCTGATCGGATGCCCGATATACGGGCTTGTTGGTTATTGTGTTGCAATGTCTGTTTGCATGTCCTCGTCCCAAATGTCTCTGAAACTTTAAAGGACAACTGGGCAACTGGTTGACGCATTTCTTTTTAATCTGGAGGTTAACAGAAAAATAAACAGCATACTTATCAGGCACGTAGCCAAGGGGGGGGGGGCGGCGGGGGCGGCGCAGCGCGCCGAAAAGGGCCGACGAGACCGCACGAAGCGCGGTTTTGAGAGAGTTTAGAGCACTCCAGAGGCCCTTAGGGCCACCAGGGCCCTCTCTGAAAGACCAGAGGGCCCCATGGACGTTTAAAATGCTCCTGTGCAGGTCAGAGGGCCCCCTGGCTAGACCGAAAGGGCCCCTTGGCGAGTCAGAAGGGCCCTGAACATGCCGAATGGGTCCCTAGCCAGCACAGAGGGGCCCCAGTGCAGGTCAGAGGGATCCCTGAGCATGTCGGCAGGGAGACAAAGCAGCCAGCGCATCGAATCATATTCATGAAGACCAGGTAAGGTCAACTTATAAATGTGACGGTCAGGTCAAGGTCAAATGGTTACTTAAGTAGGTAACGTTGCATATTGGCAGACGCAAGCGGAGCCAGTCTTCAGTCAGCTCTCGCCGGTGTGCAAGAGAAGGTAGCTGAGATGAACGCGGCACCAGTGTCAGCGCCGAGACAGAAACAGAACGACATGGCCGACCCTGAAAAGCACCACAGGACGACAACGTTCATTCCGCTACTGGAAGAAACCACAGATAGCTGAAGAGGCGCTTCCCTCTTCAGCTATCTAAGAGGACCGCCATGTAGATCGGAAGGCTGCTACCGGGGCACCCGGACTTCGACTCTTTGGACCAGAGTGTTGTGCAATAATTGGCTGCTCAGTACAGCGGGCAGCTGGAGAAGCCTGACCTCAGTGCTAGTGGGATGGAAGTAGCGGCCGAGTTCTGTGTCTATCGGGCTGCTTGGCTCTTCCGACCACCCAAGGAACGACTCACGATATTCATAGAAACTCTGAAGACTTGCGACAGACAAGCCTTCCCGGCGGTGTGGCGGCTTCTCCAGATCGGCGCCTGCCAGCCGGTTACGACTGCAACGGCAGAGCGCTCTTTCTCTGTGCTAAGGCGGCTCAAGACATGGCTGCGGAGCAGGACGGGGAAGCCAGGCTAACTGGTCTGGCTTTCATGAACCTACACCCAAGCCATGTTCCCAGCTGCGAGGCCCTCCTGGATCGATTCATGCGGCAGAAGAACCGCCGCGTCGGCCAGCTCCCCCAGCGGCCGTGTCTAAAGAGCAGCGTGTCTACAAAGCCTGTAGAGATCCAGTGTGTTGTGTACTGGGCCGCCACCACGACTCACTTCTGACGCAGACGGACTGTGTCCGTGCCGTGCGTCAGGTAGGTTTGTTATGGTTGCTTGGTGTGTTCCGCACGGCTTTGTTTTTATTGCTCGTAATGACTCGGCGGGCTCTGTTTTGGTTCATTGTTTTGGCTCCGCGGGCTTTGTTTGGGTTGCTTTGTGTGGTTCCGCAAGGCTTTGTAATGGTTGGTTGCTTGGTGCGATTCCGCCGGGCTTTGTTTCTGTTGGTCGTTACGGCTGTTTTGGTTGCTCCGTGCGATTGCGCTCCGCACCTCCACGAGTGGTTATCTCAATCCAGGTCCAATCCATGTAAGTTATGAACCGTCCATTCTACAATAAACAGATGAATGTCGGGAAAAAATATCACTCCGTACTGTCCGTACCGCAGCGAGCTCGCAGTAAGGTGAGATCACATTGTAGCCCGTCATGCTCAAATTTGGTTCGATTTATCACATTTAATACCCTGACGGTGGGTTCAATGCTAGTTCAACAACAGTCACCACGGTCTTGGCTTCAGATATTGTGACCAGACTATAGTCCGTTTATATTTAACATGATATTTGTAGGCTTCTAACCTTTCAAAGCGGAACGTTCAGAAACGATCAGCTTAATTTATGGGCGATGGTTCAGCTCCTAAAAGTTGGTATGACCCAGGCCAAAGTTGGTACGGCCCATGCCATATACCTACCTTACTGCATTCTCCACCCTTGTAGCGGACCTTTTCATCCGTTCTGCTGGGCCCTTTCAACGCTCGGGAATGGGGCCCTTTCAACGCTCGGGAAGGGGCTCTTTGAACGCTCGGGAAGGAGGCCCTTTCGAGGCGCCGCACGCCCCCCCCCCCTGGGCGAAATCCTGGCTACGTGCCTGGTGTCGCTGGTTCCAAAGTTGATATGGCAGTTTGCTAACTCCAGCTTCTAAAAGTTGGTATGGCCCATGCCATACCTGTCCTACTTCATTGTCCATCCTCGCAACGTGCCTTTTCATCCGTTTTTTTTTTGGGGGGGGGGGGCTTTCAACGCTTGGGAAGGGGGTCCTTTCAACGCTCGGGAAGGAGCCCTTTCGAGGCGCCGCCCCCCCCCCCTGGACGAAATCCTGGCTACGTGCCTGATACTTATCGCACGCAAATTAAAGCACGTGAAACGGAGAATTTAACCAGGCAAATTAAAATTGTATAATTAAATTGTTTTATTATGTTTGTTTATGTTTACTTATTTTTAAAGGACAAGTTTGTATTTATTTATCGTCTCTGCGACCTTCAAAACGATAGTAGTGACAGTTGCCGTGTCAATTTGTTTGAGTCTCTGACATATGTTTCTGACTTTTATCACATTAAAACCTTCACTACAATTGTATGCTTCCAGTACCTACATAGAGGAAGGGGCCATGAATTAGGAGCAGAGGTACCACTCTAGGGTAATATACCACCTACATTTTTGACTAATTTGTTCACCGTTAACACTGATTAACTGCCAGCAAATCTGAGCAGAGCCTTCAGGTTAACCCTGAAGAAATGACCTTCAGACCAGCCTATGATGCTCAGGATGGCGTTTACTGTCTGCCTTGGTTACGGCTACGACCTCCTTGTCTGCTGAACAGCTACTAACTGTTGTGCTGTGTACATGTGCACAAATTTGCGCAAGTGGTCGCGCTCATGCTATAATTACATTATACTGTGTAGATGCTGCAGGGACGGTAGTGAGGGGTACCAGAGATGGTGACGTTCGGCGGTGGCCCACGGTCACATGGAAGCCTTGCTACCCCGGTGCTGTCAAGGCTAATCACTAACAGCGCCGCGCGCAATTACGGCGACTGACCGACCGATGACGACGATGACAGGGCGGTTCCGCGCTGACACGGGCGTCACTAATGGCACAGGTGTCACCGGTGACAGACCCCTGGCGGCCGTCTGCGAGCAGCTCCCCTGACGGGTGACACAGCAGCGCCGCGTGACGTGCCAGTCAGGCAGCTCACTGCCACCGTGCACGCTGCAGGTAGACGCGTCGGGCGTGGTCCTGACACGATCATGAGCACCTGGCCGCCATCAAACTAGTTAGTGACGGCAGCAGCCAGTCATCGCCGCCGCGGACAGCAGGCTCCCTGGAGGCCGGACCATGTTCGACATGCAGTACACGGCTGTGGCGCCTGTGCTCGGCGGGGCGGCGTGGCAGGCCGCCCGGCGGGAGCTGCCATCTGAGGCACCCTGGGCGCCCCGGGTGCCCCTGTGAGCCCCTCCCAGGCTCACGTGTCCGCGCGACAGGTGTCACGTGCCGAGGCCGTGTGTGAGGGCTGGGAGGGGGGCTCGGGACGTGTCGGGGTCGGCCCGACACGTCCCGTCTGCCGGTCGGACGGCGCGCCATCAGACAGACGCTGCTGGTGGAGGGATGAGTCTCCGGGCCTTTCTGGCGATACTGCACCGCACGGCTCCACTGTCCGACGGGAAGGTGCTGTCATGCCGCTGCAGTATACCGTGCCAGCCAACGCACAGGAAATGTGCAGTCACGCAATGTATGCGCAGTAGCCAGTGAGACTGACAGCTAGTTTATATTCGTTTGAGTTGATACATTGTACAACTATGTAACGTCCCTCAACCAGGCGTAGCCAAGATTTTTCTCAGGGGGGGGGGGGAGCACGTCGTTGGTAGAAACAAATTTCGTTCCTCAGACATGTGTGTTGACCGAAGGGAGGGGGGGGGGGGGGGGGGGGGGCAGGGGAGGGTCTTCAGAGAATCTAATTTTATCTAGTGTAAATTTGTTTTGCTCAGGGGGGGGGAGGGGGGCATGGGCGGGGGGCATGGTCCTCGTGCCCCCCCCCCCCCCCCCCCTCCCCCCTTGGCTACGTCCCTTCCCTCAACTGCACCGTCACTGGAGAAAACAAGCAAGCTTTCTCACCTGTTAAACTAAACACTGGGGGCATGGACAATTTTCGTATGTCCAATGCATATTCAAGACAGATTAAGATTATAATAACGTGAATTTCAATCATGGCATGGCTACTGGGTACTGGAGCTCAGACAGATTTGTGCTTGAATCCCAGAACTGGATTACGGATCCAAGAAGATCTTCTTGCTACGAAATATCCAACAAAAGAATTAGGATCTCATCGAATGTTACGACAAAATGCAACAGTGGATCTGGGGTTCCAGACTCCCAGTGGATCTTTTCATGGAATGGGCCACAGATCTCACATTTTACCAAATTCCTAGATACTATTTCAAAGTCAGTCATTGTTCCGCTAGATCTTAGACCCAGCACCATCCTGTGGAAAAGCAGTTAAAAAATATCGCGTTAGAATTAAAATATTCGGATACGATCTAGTCAATACAAAACATTATCTACAAATTATAAAATTATGCGTTGATAATGTATGGATCTTTATACTGGGTCGATCGATTATCTTGACAATACTTGGGAAGCATGGGCGTAGGAAGCGGGACGGGGGGAAGGGAAGGGGGGGGGGGGGACATGTCCCCCAACATTTACATCGGGGACCGTGTCCCGTTTTAGATTAATGCCTTCAGTATCAGAGGCTGCGCTCTTTGCGTCAGTTACTAAAACTTGCATTGCAATAACGCCACCGTTTCACCGGCCCTGAACATGCCATACGGGTGATTAACCTGAACATGCCATACGGGTGATTAACCTGAACATGCCATACGGGTGATTAACCTGAACATGCCATACGGGTGATTAACCTGAACATGCCATACGGGTGATTAACCTGAACATGCCATACGGGTGATTAACCTGAACATGCCATACGGGTGATTAACCTGAACATGCCATACGGGTGATTAACCTGAACATGCCATACGGGTGATTAACCTGAACATGCCATACGGGTGATTAACCTGAACATGCCATACGGGTGATTAACCTGAACATGCCATACGGGTGATTAACCTGAACATGCCATACGGGTGATTAATCTGAACATGCCATACGGGTGATTAACCTGAACATGCCACACGGGTGATTAACCTGAACATGTCATACGGGTGATTAACCTGAACATGTCATACGGGTGATTCAATCAATCAGCAGGTAGATGTGAAGGGACCTGGACTCAATAACCTGTTGCTTTTTCCTCCACATGTGCGATTGCGATCGAATCACAACAGTCACCACTGCGCAGTAAACCGGTTTCGACTTTGCTCGAGGTGGAGGAGTTTTTCTGCCGCGCTGTTGAAAAGCCCTGAGCTGGTGGGCACGGCATATTTTTGGCCGGGCGAGGTCATCGCACTCGACTTGTCCGAACGGGTCACGTGACACGCGATTAATCCGCTGCCACGCAACGATTGGGCGGGTTTGAATGCACAAATCAGGGGCGGGGGATTCGGGGGGGGGGGGGGGGTAGCGAGGCCAGCTGCCCCGTTGGCAAAATCAAGTGGGGGCAAAACTATTTTTTGCCCCCCCACATCTTGCGTAGTCGAAAATGCCATATCCTTTACCATGTATAGTAAACATATAATTGGATAAAATGGGATTTCGTCAAGCTTTAATATTACTTCTATGGGCATTGCATGGAAAGAATCGAGTTTGAAATATACCCGACTGCACTCCCCCCCTCCCCCTCGGCAGGTGAAAAGGTATTGTGGCCCCTCCCTGAGCAAAATCCTGGCTACGTGCCTGAACTGAATTTAACGAAGTCTTGTCCCCCCATATCAAAATCAAATCCACCGCCACTGGCACAAATACAGCAATACCTTTATATGTGCAATGTGCATGTGCATAAAACATACGGTCATAGGCTATGTGGCATTGCAGCGTCCTTTAGCTGTGGCTTTACAACAAACTTAGCTTTATTAAACAAACATAAGCCTAAAACTCCACAAGGATGTTTAGGCGGCGCTTTTCTGGAACAATGCCAATTAGCGTTGAAGGGAATCAGTAGTCTAAACAAATACGATCCAAGAGTGTAATGCATACTTATACTATTCTATTCCTGCCACCTAAAACAGGCTCGTTTTTATAACAAGAAAAAAGCAGAATCTTCTAGCCTCACGTTCTTATCAGCCTATGAGACGGGACGAAGGCGAAATACTCTGATCTCACAGTTAACAGGCATGATACATAAATCATCTTTCAGTAGATATGAGGCAAGTACGGTTTCCCGATAAGGCTCACAGCAACGCTTCTAAGTAAAACCAGAAGCTCCGAGCATGTGATTTTCAAAATATATTTTGCTCAGGGAACAAGAAGAAAGATTACAGTTTTATCACATCAGCGGTATGGTTGAGAAGCTAGGCAGCATTGTAGGCATTGTAGGCCACATGCTATCACTATGGCAACCGCAATGATCACTGATGCCAACAATCTGGACAAATAGCGCAAGAAGTGACATTAAAGCCAGCCGAGGTTCACGGAAGTGGTGGCTTTAGCAGATTACATGTAGCTTCCAAGAGGTGCATATCTTATCATGCGGGATGTAAGCAGTGTTTACAAGTAAGAGCATTTCACCTCTCGGCTTGCACTAAGACTAGGGTTACATCATTATGACGTTGGCACATTTTTCCTAGTATTTTACAGAGACGGCGTTACGAAATTCGTCCGGGATATTCCACATGTAGATACTGTTTATCACGCAGCTCACTTGAGATTACTAATGCAGCCATGCATGCAGCCATTTTCACCAACTCCTATAGGGATGAAAAACAAACAGGCATAAATAAAAATGGATATTGGGAAAAAATGCGTATTTTATATTTAATACGGAGCTCGAATAAAGTGTAAAATTCATTTATGAAGCCAGCGGTATACATTATTCATTTTAGCATAAGAGCACAAATGATGTTTTCTAAAGCCTTGGGCCTTCTAGACTAGCGTTCTTCGACAATTTCAGAGACGAAGAACAGCAAACCAAAGAAGTGGCGGAACTGTCTAGCGCGCGAAAATAATCAACATCAGATGCCGGGGCATGTGCATAGCGAAGTTTCCTGACAAACACGCTCAGTTGGGAAGAGTTGGGAATTTCACTGTTTTACGACCAAAGAAAACAGCTAAATTCACTTATTGTTAGACACCTCGGGAGGTTTCTGAACTCTCGCGATTCGACCAATAAATAGCAAGAGTGTACAAAAAAGTTGTTACTGCCAAATGTAGTACATGCAGCGACACCATCATACAATTGATCAGGCTTATATTGATCTAACCTTTTCATTGTATTCCCACGGGGCCAGCCCCGGGAATGAGAGGTGGTATCCATCTATCATTTTGTTCCCGCTTCTGGCAATGACCCAAACTCCCAGCCTGGATTTACAGCTTATCTCTACTTAAGCACTGGGGCACTAGCGGATTTTCGTTGAACGTTTCTCTGCGGTGGGAGTATGAGCTTTCGGAACTATATCTTGAAGGATGGGCTTTTCCTGTAAAAGAGAGTGCAGACCTTGTACGCGGCCTCATTACTTCCCACGCGCTGCACTTATATCAAGATCGATTGACTTCCAAACAATAGCTTATTATTTTGTGCAGCTAGCTCACTGGTATGCAGTTTTTCCAGCAGTGTTTCTTGGAAGTTGCTAGGCCAAAGAGAAGGCAGGCCGGTTGTTGGGGATTGGACAAAAGGTGCCAAAATGAGACAGGGGGAGGGGGGGGGGGGGGGCGCACTGCACACTGCAGAATAACGCCAATTCAGTCGTGCAAAATAAACAATGTGTATGTAGTACACTTTTACAATTTTGTTTTGTTTTCAATCATTCGAAAAATCCCATGAGACGTTTGATATGGCAAGATGGATGTCGAGTTTATTGATTGAAACATGTAAATCATATGCCTGCTTTCCGTAAGCTTTGAAACGTATTACCAACGATGTTTTCAACCGAAGCAATGCGAACATAAACACCTGAGTCGAGAGGAACGTTGCGTGAAAATGTCTGCATTTCGCTGAGACATCTGCAACACCCGCATGGGAAGACATGTGTGCCCTTGTAAAGACGTGTGTGCCCGTGTACGTGAGTGCCTTCGCATGAGAAGACGTGTGTGCCCTTGTAAAGACGTGTGTGTCCTCGTACGTGTGTGCCTTCGCATGAGAAGACGTGTGTGCCCTTGTAGAGACGTCGCTTTTCTCGAAATGCCGATATTAAGCGTATTGGCATTTGGCAAAGCAAAATCACGTGGGTATGTATATATATTCCATTACAGACATGCGTGACAGGCACATAGTTTCTGGTGTGCAAATACGTGTTCTTACGACCTAAAAGTTATGATAGAAGAACTGAGCTTAAGTTGTAATCCTTTTGGCTATAAGCATACATATCTGCAAAAGTGCATTGTTAAGCTTTCATCAGGCATAATGACAGACAATAATAATAAACTATCTAGACAATGACAAACGTGAAAGAAAGACTTCCTCGCGCAAATAGTGGAAGCTTGAAATGACTCGACACATGTGTTTTCTCTTTGCGGTAGAATGAATACATTAAAGGGAATGTTTCACCTATCTGAAAGTTGTCAAATATACGCTGGTTGTAGTCGAAAATATGACGTAAGTACTGCTGAAAACGATGGCGAGATGTTTTTTTTTCACTCGAGAAGTCACTTAACTTGATACAAATTAAGTTTGTAAATTTAGGCGGATGACGTCATTATTGAGCTATAGACCGCCGCTGATTGGCTGAAAAAAGTGTAATTGGCTGAAAAAGTGTCTGTCAGCAAAAATCAGCGGCTGCACCAGCCTGGGTGCATTTTGCAAATGGTAAATTAAATTGCTTAAAAACGGTTAAGTTTGGTGAAAAATGACCTTAGTAATTTATACATTTCAATAACGACCCAAGGTAATGGCTATCCCAGTTTAAAACTAATGCAAAGGTGAAACATTCTCTTTAAGAGGAAATAATTATTTTCATAGCGTGGATCAAGATCGAGCCGTTACCAGCGTGTGCCGGTTTGCCTGTTTTTGTGAGCGATTATCCCGCACAATTAACATGTCTATTGGCGCTGCCATGGCCGTGACGTCATGGCCAATAAGCCGTGTGACCTCATGGTGCCCGCTATTCCCATCAGGTGCTGAATCACAGTACACCGTTAACAAAGGCGGCGGCCACTCTGCCGCCCCCGCCCCCCCCCCCCCCCCGCCGGCTAGCAGTGTAGACCGAGGACATTAAGAGCGCTCCCGCCGGAGACAGGAGACAGGAGACAGGAGACAGGAGACAGGAGACATGAGACAGGAGACAGGAGACAGGAGACAGGAGACAGGAGACAGGAGACAGGAGACAGGAGACAGGAGACAGGAGACAGGAGACAGGAGACAGGAGACAGGAGACAGGAGACAGGAGACAGGAGACAGGAGACAGGAGACAGGAGACAGGAGACGGTCGGCCGGGATGGCAGCCCTCAGACCACGGTCAGATAGGGCCGGCGGCGGTTCTGCAGGCCACCACGCCCAGACAGCGGCCACCGCCACCGCCAACCCCAACCACAGCCATCACCGCCACAATCTCTGCATGCTTCCTCTAAACGTAGCGTGCAGCGCTGCAACACGCCCTGGCCTCGGGCAGACTCTGACGTCTCTGAGCTGCAGTCAATACGGCCAGCACACACTGCCGGCCGACCACCTCTGCAGATCACACGGCCGATATACGGGGTGATTGGCGGGAGCGCAGCATGGCAACTGCTGCCGAGGAGCTCCCCACGGCTACCTGGCCGGGCTCAGAGGCCACTGCTGCTGACGGCTGAGCCAGCGCTACACCACTACCACTCCCCGTTGCTGCGCTATTGCATTTGTTCCAGAGTGTGAACAGCACGCAAGTACTGGATTCAAGAATGTGACGGATATTTATTTTTGTTTACGAACTTCGGCATGCTTCGATTCCGTTGCGCTAACACAAAGAAAGCCTATATACATGAAGGGGATACGTATAGCCCGCTGCTCTCTGATAGTTCAGAGATGGTAACCTTATTTGCGTTATCGCTACGACACTGTTATAGTAGTTCACAGGCTGCCCTGGGCTGGGCAGTGGTCTTTCAATGCACATAATGTACATTTTGAAATAAAGCTATCAGTTTTATTTCTAATTATACGGTCAGTGCACCACTCCCAGGATGGTTTCGTCAGCCAGAAACCAACGTTTTATGAATACCTGACCCCGACAGTTTCATCATCGCTGTTGTTGGAGTTCATGCGTTCTCCCGGACGCCAGGTAACAGTATTTTATTTGATTTGCTAAGTCGGTAACTTGCAACGAGAACAACGATGCAGCAATTCGGCCGCACAAAACAGGGTTCGAAATAGGTTGGATTAATCGAATCGATCACCAGGCCGATCCAGCATTTTTGGAATAGTTTGATTGAATCAAGAATTGTGTTCCAATATGTATTTGTATTGGATTTAATTTCCTTTCCCTTTGTGCTACCACGGTGTCGGCTCTGCCGCCGGGGAACAGGGGGACACGTCCTCCAACTTTTTCACCTTGTATCGTTAGGCCTTTGGGCGCTCATGGCAGAAGTGCCTTTAGAATGCTGACTCCTCGCCCCCTCAACATTTTGAAAGGTTGTGAGGCCTCTGAATCAAGTATCATCAGCTGACAAAAAGGTATCAACTTCATAATACATTATATTCCTTGTATGTTCATGTTTCGAATTGGATAGACTGAAGAATTTCGTTCCATTTAATCCTATAACTTAAAAGTTTTAGATCAAGGTGAGCTACGTTTGCTTAGATCACTCGAATGACGTCGCCAGATTTGGATTGGAGTGGATGAAGGCAGAATGGATGTGTACTGGATCAAAGCGAACTGGGTTTATCCATTTCATCTGCCAAACTACGCTAACTCCAGTGAGGGTCGCATCCATGCAGCTCAGACTAGCTAATCGTCTCACCACACTCCCACCCTCTCCTTCTGGTCACGTTACCCACTCCCGCTCCCACCCCACCGCTCTGCCTAATCCTCAGCGCGCCGCAGCAGCCGCACACACTCCAATACCACGCTACTCCGCAGTCCACACACCCTGAATCAGACGAGGAAAACCGAGGAGCGTCTGCAGCTCGCTGACCGGCGGCTTTTGCCGCGCGGTAACCTGTTGACGGCGTTCACGCCGGTCGGTCTCAGGGTCAGCAAGCCGCGCCGGCAGCTGCCCGATCTTGACGCACGCAGAACCGCGCCGGCAGCTGCAGCTCTTGACGCACGCAGAACTGCGCCGGCAGCTGCAGCTCTTGACGCACGCAGAACTGCGCCGGCAGCTGCAGCTCTTGACGCACGCAGAACTGCGCTGGCAGCTGCAGCTCTTGACGCACGGAGAACTGCGCTGGCAGCCAGCTATTGACGCACGAAGAACTGCGTCAGGGAAACTGAGTGCGCGCGCGGTAAATACGTGCGAGACGGGACCGACGACCAGGCGCCATCCCAGCCAGAGTTTCCTCGTTTGGTCAGAATACACCCCGCGCACAACGCCGAGAAGCATCCGATCCACGCCCCCCCCCCTCATATGCGTAGAAACAGAGAGTGTGGGCAGGGGGCCATTACCCGCACTTTTTGGTCAGAATTTTTGTTTCAATCTTTTATTTTTACATTACAAAATTATGGAGCAAAAGGTACACAAAGACGAGAATAGCTGAAATCTGCAAAGAAATCTTGCATGGGGTAATGAGTTTCTCTCAAAAGAAGCTCAAAGTTCCCCTGCCCCCCCCCCTTTCAGAGAGTTCCTACGTCCGTGCACGGGGCCCACCTCACTAACAATGATCTAACTGCGGAGGTGGCGGCGGCGGCGGCGATCACGGCACGGCAGACCGAGGCAGGTAATTTAATCTCGTCTCACGTGCGCCACGACTGATCCCGTCTCACGAACGCCACGACTGATCCCGCCTCACGTGCGCCACGACTGATCCCGTCTCACGTGTGCCTCGACTGATCCCGCCTCACGTGCGCCACGACTGATCCCACCTCACGTGCGCCACGATTGATCCCGTCTCACGTGCGCCACGACTGATCTCGTCTCACGTGCGCCACGACTGATCCCGTCTCACGTTTTCCACGTGCGCGGCGACAGCGACCGCTGTCGAGAGGGCTGCGTTACGGCGAACTGACGCCGTCTGATCCGCCATGAGAGCACCGCCGGTCGTGTCAAGTGGTGGCTGGGGATGAGCGGGCGTTACACTTTACCTGCACCTGCTTAGTTCGTGTCCCGGGTTGTGTAAGGAGTCGATCAATCGATCTCCTGCCGAATTCACGTCCCATTCTCACTTGACAGAGTTGCGAATTGGTCATGACTTCCCGTGACAAAGGACAATGAGGTGCACCTTACGATGATGGCCGCGACTGGGCTCAGATTAACTGAAAATCAATAAACTAATTACTTAATTACCATCACAAAGCGCATGACTGATCGTAGCTAGCCCACGCTTCGGGTACACTTACACAACTAAGAGATTCAGTCACTGCTCGACCACCCAGCACTGGGCTCGCATGTGACATTTCGAGGCTGTGACATTTCGAGATCCCTCCGCCACCGCGCCCCCTTTAAGCACAGTTGACTCGTACAGCTCCCGGAGCGGTGCCAGTTTGAGGACCTGCGCTACTGGCCGACCCAGTGACCGTGACCGGGGCGGTCCGGCTGTCCCCATAGCGGACCGGTGAGCTGAGGTGCGTTACAGGCGCCGCTGCTGCTGCTGCTGCTGCTGCGGCTGCTGCGGCTGCTGTCGACGGCCGGCCGCTGCTGCAGCAGCCTTGGTCCGGGTCAGTGGCCGGCGGGACACGCGCGCGCTCCACTGCACTGGCCGGGCCGGGCCGGGCCGGGCCGCAGAGCAGAGCAGGACATCCCGGCCGGGCACGGCGTCCAGCGACGGCCGGTTACATCAGCGACCTCATGGACGCCGTACAGCACACAGGACACGCTTTGGTATTCAGCAGGCCACGCGAGCGGGAGGGTCAGGCGGGGAAATGGTACACCCGACCCGCATGACAACAGGTCGGGCAGGGTACCAGGGACGACTTTGGTGGGCTGATGCCATACAATTACACCCAAAGACGTAAGAACGGGAGTAATACCATTAATTTAGCACAGCAGCGTGGTGACTGATACACTGTACGCAGTAAGTCTAATCGGCATGCTCGGGGATAAGAATCCTTCATCAGGGATAATTTCATATTTTTCCCTTACATGCCACGCATATCAGCCGACACCCATCTCTCCCAAAGTTTAGGCGAACGGGTCCTCCATTTCCACCTGTTCCACTTTGACAGCAATTACTAATATGTTTGTAATATACTGGGCTTTCGGTACCAGTCTCTATCTAACGTTATGGTTTCTCCAACATACGTACTCGATTTCGGGATGTTCTGTGGTTCGTGGTGCGTTCGTGGTTCTGTGGTTCGTGGTGCGTTCGTGGTGCTGTGGTTCGTGGCACGTTCGTGGTTCTGTGGTTCGTGGTGCGTTCGTGGTTCTGTGGTTCGTGGTGCGTCCGTGGTTCTGTGGTTCGTGGTGCGTTCGCGGTTCTGTGGTTCGTGGTGCGTCCGTGGTTCTGTGGTTCGTGGTGCGTCCGTGGTTCTGTGGTTCGTGGTGCGTTCGTGGTTCTGTGGTTCGTAGTACGTCCGTGGTTCTGTGGTTCGTGGTGCGTCCGTGGTTCTGTGGTTCGTGGTTCTGTGGTTCGTGGTGCGTCCGTGGTTCTGTGGTTCGTGGTGCGTCCGTGGTTCTGTGGTTCGTGGTGCGTTCGTGGTTCTGTGGTTCGGGTGCGTCCGTGGTTCTGTGGTTCGTGGTGCGTTCGTGGTTCTGTGGTTCGTGGTGCGTTCGTGGTTCTGTGGTTCGTGGTGCGTTCGTGGTGCTGTGGTTCGTGGTGCGTTCGTGGTTCTGTGGTTCGTGATGCGTTCGTGGTTATGTGGTTCGTGGTGCGTGGTGCGTTCGTGGTTCTGTGGTTCGTGGTGCGTTCGTGGTTCTGTAGTTCGTGGTGCGTTCGTGGTTCTGTGGTTCGTGGTGCGTTCGTGGTGCTGTGGTTCGTGGTACGTTCGTCGTTCTGTGGTTCGTGGTGCGTTCGTGGTTTGTGGTTCGTTGTGCGTTCGTGGTTCTGTGGTTCGTGGTGCGTTCGTGGTTCTGTGGTTCGTGGTACGTTCGTGATTCTGTGGTTCGTGGTGCGTTCGTTGTTCGGTTGTTTGGGAGCACAGCTGCCAGCTGGCGTGTTATCGTGTATCAAGAATGATTATGTGGTACCGTCTCTTGACTGGTATTGCGACAATGCACGCCCTGTTACCTATTGAACGTGAGTTGATCAAATGAAGATGATATGCAAGTTGTTCAGCACCTCCCCTTCCCCTCTTCCGGGCAACCTTGAGTAGCAGTTTTGTAGCTGTGATGGCTTAATGGGGATCATGGCTGCATGCCTTAATGGGGATAATGGCTTCATGCCTTAATGGCTACTGGCGTAGTGGCGTAATGGTGTGTGACTGAGCGGTTCAATGGCGTTGATGTTAGCCATCTTAGTCATCAAAGCCGCAAAACTCCCACGCAGGGGCCGGAAAAGCAGAAATCTCGTGCTCAGCACCTTATATAAGCAGTATCACCATTGGATAACCTTCTGTCCAGCGAGTAATAAGACGTACCATTGTGCCAATGTCAATTTAAAGAAATGGTGCCACATATAAATGGATACATTATAAAATGCCAGTTCTGCACCCAAATATCTGCACAGACATACTCCGAATACCCGAACATGGTACGCATATTGAAGAAACAAAAGGAGGAGCAGGTACCTTTTGCTCATGATCGGACGCCGAAGAAAACGTCAAAAACAAGACAAAACACACCTTTAGTGAATAGGCATTTATACCGGCTGATACCATCCAAAATAATATAATTAACTTTAATGTTATGGAAACCTGGTAAGATGACAAGAACATCAAATCAATTCATATCAATAAATTAAAAATACTACAAAGTAATCGAATATTACCAATTTCCATTGGTCTATCATGGGATTTAAATTGTAGAACGTTAATATAGCTCTTCGATAATCCGTTATGACAGCATATATTTAGCCACCGACCGCGCGTGTCCACTGCCCAAGAACTATCATGAGCGCCCATTACATCTCTGTGAATGTATTGACTCTCAAAAAGGGCTATGGAAAGTCGCGTCCTGCGGGCGGTCGCTACCGACCAGGATCTGCGGGGGGAGGGGGGGGGGGGGGGGGTGTATTGACTCTCAAAAATGGCTATGGAAAGTCCTGTTATTTTCCATACATGTGGAATAACCCGTGTCCTGCGGGCGGTCGTCACCGACCACGGTCTGCGGGGGGGGGGGGGGGGGGGGGAGTGGCGGCTGGTGGTAACACCCCGTCCAACTCAGCAACCGTTGGTTGTGGGCTGGAAATAAAAGCACCATTGGAAAGCTCGTGAAAGTACAGTTGGCCGTCATAAAATCCAGACCAGATAGCGATTCGTGGGAAAGGATCCTCCAACGGTTTTCGCTGAAACTTTTATGGCGAAGGGTTGTTTTTTATTGACCAGAACTCAGAAAATGATCAGAGGCGTCTATAATTTTACATACTTTTTCATTTAGTTGTCTTACTCGAGCCATTGAAAATGTCGCCAAAATTTGTAACTGGCCGAAAATCGGGAAAGTGACAAAAATTAACCTTTACATAGAATAACGTAACCGAAATCCCCCCTCCCACCCGAAATCCCCCCTCACACCCCCTCCCCCCAATCGAAATAGCACACTTGTATGTGTGGATAAGTTCATCAACTTTGCAGAGTTCTGCGGTTCTATTTTTCTCCCCAAGTGTGCCTGGAGAATGGACATATTTTCAGAAACGGGCTTACTTGACCTGACCTTACATGATATTAAAAAGCGGCGTGAACATGCAAAAAGGTAAAGGAACAGGTACTACCATTTTTTATTACTTTGTATTCATTGTTGTCCAGCAATCTTGAGAGAGAAAAAAACATCACAGGGTTTTTAATTCACACTCCGCAAAGGACTGAATAATAAATATATATCACGAACGCTATTCCAAGATAGTTGTTTGGGTACGGAACTTTGATGTGGACTACCAAACAAACCGGCAATTCTACCTAATTTGGATAGAAAATGTTCTAGTACGGTGCCAGATAGCCAAAACAAATCCAATCCAAGGACATGCGAACTGTCTAATCCCCCTTTCCATGGCAAAACATGTATTTTGCCGCAGGTATTTTCTTTTGTTTTAATATTCCAGCATAGGCTAAATTAAACAATTGGTCATTCGACATTGTTTTCACGATCTCGATAGCTGGACTGGTTAGTGTAGAGATCGACAGATACACAGAAACAGACCGACTGCATCGATGCACAAAAATGCTGTTCTTTGATGTTCATGTTCCGCAAATAAACCTGTAAAAAAATGTATCTGATATTCCGCTGATATCAAGTATCACTTCACTTCGAATATCACTTCAAGAGCCAATTGAGGATTCCCTCATACAGACGTAGGCCATGATAGTTTGTGAAGTTTTCTGAGGGCTCTCAAACCAACGGCTAGCAGTACTTATTAAAACGGTTTTGCTCTGTTGATTTGTAAAACTGTTTAAAACTGTTAAAATAATTTTATCTTGTTCATAATACGACCCAATATACCGGTGAGCCGGGTCGGAGTTTCCTATACACTTGGTGGGGCGGGCGCCCCACTAACATTGGTTTTTGCCGCACCAACATGGAGTTTTGCCCCACCAACTTTAAAAGAAACTGGAGCTGGCCAATATACTTGCACAAGTAACATCAACTACTTCTGACAGATCTTGAAAATGTTAAACTCATTCAATCTGAGGAAGAACTGCTATTGCTATATGTTTAACATTTATCAAACGAAATTAGAGGATGATTGACAATTTAATGAATGTATAACAAGCACAATATGGTACTAGCACCTTACACCATTTTTATCAGAAATTATATCATGAAACTACAATAGCTTTACAATGACTTCAATCTGCCAAAACTTAGTGGAGTCCAACATGCATGGCCTCACCAAACTTTGGCTATCATCACCACACCTTTCCATAAACGTGAGAATGTCAAAGAGCATAAGGAGTTTCAGAAAGTAGCAATAGAAAGTAGCAAGCCTGGTAGGTACCAGCCACGGTAAATATAATACCAGCCAAGGCTCTACAGGGCCTACATTCCAGAGTACCTATATCAATCTTCATACCGCACCAGCCCTTTTCACCATAACTTGTCAGCAAAAATTTAATTGCGCCGATTTTGTCACAACCTAAAGTAACCAAGAGCAACACATTTCACAAATATAAGACAATATTTGTGTTAAAAAAAAATAAAGCAATGGTGAATGCCAACATTTTTATTGTATTTTTTCATTTTCTTTTCATTGTTTAAATCACGGGTTTCAAGGCAATGCAATGCTATTTAGAAAATCACATTCACATGTTTTTTAGTTGTTTTTTACTTGTGACAAATGTTGCGTGAATGTTTCGTAAAATTGTTTTTACCGGGCGCCTCGGCCGTATACATATACAGACATCTATGGCCGCATGCAACACGGGGGGCCGTATATATTGTATGGTATGAGGATCCTGGAGAGTCTTCCTCAGTTTTTTTTATATAATTTTGATTTTTCATTCTGAATCTGACACGCAGAGTTGGCATTGGTCTTGTTACTAGTTTGGTTGGTTGTTAGGATATGTTGGGTACATTTTAAGATATGATTGGGTTAGGACTTAGGCTAGTTTTGGTCTGGTTTGGTTAGGTCGGATCAGGCATGGTTCCAAAAACCTCAGTTCTCCAGACTTTTATTAATGTGAAGACTAAGTTCAGGTGATGAGGCCTTTGATTATACCTTACGCAACTCACCTGTTCCTTACGCATTTGCTCATGCTTTGCAAATGCTAAATTATGTATCAGAGTTGTGTTGTACTTCAAGTAAGATTTTGTCCAATGTTTTCCCTGTTTTCAACACTGTAACCATTTTATATTTAGTGTACACATGCAATGGTTGTAACTTGTGGTTGTGTGCGCGCGTTCACTGTGGGCGTATGTTTGTGTCTGAAGGGATTTCATTTTGCCCCACCAACTTATTTTGAGAGAAAAAAACTCCACCCATGCAGTGAGCCCGGAAGCTTGGACTTGAATAACAGTGATCTTTATTGACTAATTCACGTTTCTGAAAATAATTGACAATGTCACAAGGATTATTCAAAATAAGGGTTAAATATATTTTCGGAATAGACCATTGAAACATTTAATTATTCCGACATATCCTACAAAAGCAGCAAAAATGTGTTCAATGAAGTTCAAGATGAGACCCGATAATGACGCCCGACATCTTCTGAACGGTACATAATCCTCTTCGCTATCTTCGCAGACGACAGCAAAATCTATCGGCATATCAGATCAGATCTGGACATATGCTACTACAAGATGATATACAAGAGGTTGAACAGTGTTCCTTAACCCGTGACTTTGAGAGTCAATTCCCCCCCCCCTCCCCCCGCAGATCATGGTCGGTGGCGACCGCCCACAGGACGCAGGCTATTTCCCCCTCCCGTTATTTTGCAATATCTCCTAAACCAACACCAGTATCGTCAACAAACTTTCAGTACCCTCTTTCACATCCATTTTACACAGGTTGACCGAAGAAAAAATACGAGGTTATGATAGGTCAACCGGAAATGACGTCAGAGTGACGTCATGTTCTGCGTTTCTTGTTGAAAAATAAGGGTTTGCGGAAAACACTGTCAAAAGTACAACTTTTAAGATACATTCGATTGTCATATATCAAATGATTGATATCAAACTCGATCAAAAACAAGACTCGGATATCAAACTATTGTCTCTGGTTTTCGAATTTGATTGAAATTCAAAATTTTGAGAAATCCAAATAATTTTTTTAAAAGACAAAAATCGACCACCTCTCACAGCATTACCATGCATAAAAAATGCATTTCCGTTTTTCCTTTTTACTTCTATTTCTATGGAGCAAACAATGTTCTAATGTCATTTTGTGCGTTCTAGACGAAAAACAAACCCATACACATGTGTTACAACGACTAATGACCGTAATCTGCAGTTTGACCTCGTGACCTCGGATGACCTTTACCTGACCCAAGGTCATAAACAGCTTGGAATGATACTTAGAAGTGTCAAACACACGACATCATTCTGAAATCAATAAATCATTAAATCATTCTGATCTATCGACTGCTTATGCGTTTAATATCGCAATTTTGCGCGGCAATTCGATCCATCGATACCTCTATGACACGGTCAAACATTTTGTCTTTGACGTGATCTGTGACGTCATCGGTAACCCGGAGGTCAACAATATTAGGTTTCCTTCGATACATTTTCCGTGGCTATCGAATGCCGTTTGAAATGTTAAAATCGGTCCAGTAAGTTCCGGAGATCCGAGGGGCGGGGGCGGGGGTAGCCCCCCCCCCCCCCCAGTAAGTCGTGTTATGGAAAGTACCCCAGTAACTCGCGGGTTAAAGGGAATAGTTCACCTTTAACATGGGGTTTTGAACTGAGATAGCAGATTTGTAGCGCAGATCGAAAAATGGGTTGTGGTGAAAGAATTACCTCGCTACGCTAAGTAATTTCGACACAGGACTAGTGGGCCCCTTTTAGAAGACTCTATTTCGGGTCCGCGAAACATGTTTCAGGTCCTCACAACGGTTGTTTACGTTACAAGCAGCCTGCGTATATATGCCTAATGGCCGACATTATTGTGTGCAATAGTTTCCATATCCAGGCTACCATATGCATGACGTCATACATTGCCATGAAGTTGTGTTATGGCCATGAAGGAGAAAGGAGAAACTTGCCCATTTGTCGACGGATACCCATCTATCGTCCAAACAAATACCATATTCGTTTTTTTTTCAGCTCGAAATACCCAGTATAGCCAAATTTCAAGACAACGTTCAAGGTGACATATTCCCTTTAAACTGGAAGCTGCAATATATATAATGCGTCAATATGTCAAACTCTGCGGATAGGAACAACAAGAATGCAACACAACATACCGATATTATAGCTTAGTGAAGCATGTCTAAAGAATACTCCAGAACAAAGGGATCTGGGCGTTTTAGTAGACCCTTTCTTGTAATTTGAAGAAAAGAACACATGGACAAGTGCATACAAAGAGCCTATGCAAGTTGGGGAATCATCAGACGAACCTTTGAAAAATTAGTCCAGATTTGTTTTACCTGTTGTATAAAACATATCCGTCCTCATTTGGAATTCTGTCCCCAAGTATGGCCACCCTACACAAAAGGAAGAATAAAGCAGATTGAAATAGTTCAGAGAGTAGTAACCCGGGGAGTAGTGGGTGTGACTGGACTAGACTATGAAGAGAGACTGAGACAGCTGAAGCTCGCATCACTTGAAGAAAGAAGAGAGCGAGGGGATATGATCGAGGCCACACAATTATCCACCAGCTGCATGCAGTAGATTTAACTCACTTGTTCAAAATAAGGAACGACAGAACCGACCGAGACTATCTGAAGCTGTACAAACCGCGTCATCGAACAATGAAGAGGGGGAAATTCTTCTCACGGAGGAGAGTTATCGGCAAATGGAATTCGCTAAGCAAAGAAGGCAAAAATTAAAGAACACCAAACCAATTTAAAACAAGATACGAAAATCATAAGAAGTAACTGAAACCAGAAAGTGAAACAAAATACTGAAATAGGATGAAAAATGTGTATCATATGGGCTGCAACATAGACTGTGAAGTCTCCTCACTGTGCCCATAAACATCCTTATTCCTTATTCCTAGAATCAATAGGCGAGAGGTAGCAAGAAAAACGGTCGCTGGGCAACTGCCACTTGGCTCGAGCATAAAGGTTACTCAGAAGAGATCAAAGAACGCGCCCTCACAGTATATGTTACCAAGCTACAAGTCGGCAATATTCTTTTTGTCGACCGCCCTGCACCTGCTGCAAGAGGACAGCTCTTGATCAGAGTAAATGTCTCTCCGTCGCTGCACGGTAACCTGGCAACCGGTGTTGCCAGGTGACGCACGATCCGTAACGCAGCGCAGTGACGCACAACCCGTAACGATCGGTAATGATCGGCCTGAGCTGTCAACATGCGTGCAGTGGCGGCGAAACAATACGAAACGCTGACGGCCAGCTGCCTAAAACGAGGGAAGTTTGGAGAAAATATGCATGCTGACAAGCAAACAACTTTCACGTATGGCTCTAAAGTTGGAACAAACAAGCATGCGACGCTTTTTGGCATGGCGATTTTTATTTGCACATTTTATCATTATCTGCTGGTTTCTAGGCGATTCGCCTGGTTACTGCTGCTGGTATCTGCTGACTTCTAGGCGATCTGCCTAGAAACAATCAGATAATGACAAAATGTGCAAAGAAGGCGCCTGATTCATATCTTACGTTTCAGGTCACGTTTTACGGTCCCAAAAATCGTCATGCCAAAAAGCGTCGCATGCTTGTTTGCTCCAACTTTAGAACCACAAGTGAAAGTTTGTGCTTGTTTGTAAAAGGTTAATTCATCGCATCCATCGATTGCGGGACTGACAATTCTCTATCCGCTCCAATTCATATTCTCAGTGCAGTAAAAAGACAATCCTACTTCGACCAGGCCCATCTATGACAAATGACTCCTATCCGCTTCCGATCATCCCTAAGGATTCTCCCAGTGCATGTGCATTTGCCGGAGATGACTGAAGATCCACAACAGAAGCCTTTTTGTACTGGGTATGATGTGTATGATGCATTGATGCGTGGCCGGTACAGATAATGAAAGACAACTGGACGTCTAGCAGTCTGCTTAGCTGTCCGGTACACCTGGCACTAACAGACGCTCATATTGTCCATAAAAATCACACTTAAGGCGTTTTAAAAAGTTGAAAGAATAATAGGAACTAATCGGAAAGGACGCAGCAGAAATAAGCACAGACAAAACAATGACAAAAAGCAAGTATAACCTCACTATAACGAAGCAGATTCACAAGTCCACGATAAATGAATAAATCTTCGATAAAACAATTTCATTTCTGTCAAAATTACTACACTGAAATAATACATTCCTGAACGATTTCGTCTCTAATATTGGATTGTAACTGTAATCGCAAACAGCTTCCTAATCAAAGCTCGGTGTAAAGCTTGCAAATATTTTTGAGCTCTGCTAAACCTTCTTGAAAAACTCACAGGTGGATAATCATATAAATTAATAATTAACTGCAGCCTGCTAGGAGTCGGCAGTTAGAGACGAGGTCAGCACAAGTTTGTGGGCTCTGACTCGTACTCCCGCTCGAGCAGTTCTCTATCGAAGTAACGCCCTGGAGACGCGGCGGGCGTTCCGCTGGGTCCGGTGGAGCGACACGATACACCTGCAGCGTACACAGCGCGTCCGCCGCTGCTGTCTGGCTCCGTGCACACACCATACACCCCCGTACACCCCGTACCCGTACACACCATTCCGGCGCGACGGGAGGCGGCCCAGCGCGGCTCGGCCAGCCAGGAATGCAGCTGCAGACGCGCAATTGCAGGGCCCGACGCGGCCAACTGACCGGGGCGGCGGAGGCTTCGGCGGCATTGTTCGTCGGTCGAGCATTGTTCGTGGCCTTGGAATGCTTTCATGCCGTATAAGCCGCGGCATGTTTTTTGTTCCAGCGCTGGCCGGCCGGCCGGGCCGTGAAGGTGAACATGACTCCGGCGGCGGGGCCGTGAAGGTGAACATGACTCCGGCGGCCGGGCCGTGAAGGTGAACATGACTCCGGCGGCGGGCCCGTGAAGGTGAACATGACTCCGGCGGCCGTGCCGTGAAGGTGAACATGACTCCGGCGGCCGGGCCGTGAAGTGGACATGACTCCGGCGGCCGGGCCGTGAAGGTGAACATGACTCCGGCGGCCGTGCCGTGAAGGTGAACATGACTCCGGCGGCCGGGCCGTGAAGGTGAACATGACTCCGGCGGCGGGGCCGTGAAGGTGAACATGACTCCGGCGGCGGGGCCGTGAAGGTGAACATGACTCCGGCGGCCGGGCCGTGAAGGTGAACATGACTCCGGCGGCGGGCCCGTGAAGGTGAACATGACTCCGGCGGCCGTGCCGTGAAGGTGAACATGACTCCGGCGGCCGTGCCGTGAAGGTGAACATGACTCCGGCGGCCGGGCCGTGAAGTGGACATGACTCCGGCGGCCGGGCCGCGAAGGTGAACATGACTCCGGCGGCCGGGCCGTGAAGGTGAACATAACTCCGGCGGCGGGGCCGTGAAGGTGAACATGACTCCGGCGGCCGGGCCGTGAAGGTGAACATGACTCCGGCAGCGAGCCTGCAGTGAGGGGGAGCTGGGGAGCAGCGGGCAGCAGGGGCACACAGAGGTGCGTCAGTACCGCACTGCCACCTACTCGTGGCGCTGGTTCCAAATATCACAAATACCTAATGCCCCAGCGTGCATACAAATATGAATTATGCGTAAAGCGTCCTGTCAAAAGTGTTATTAAAAGCGCTTTGGCGTTCAAGAATCGTAGATCAAATGACCCACGCTAATCATCTCAAAAGAGTCCATCAATGTTCCAATGCCAATGCTCCACACTAGAGATGCACAAATTTCTCCAAAAACAGGAACCGGCACCGCCACCGCCACCGCCACCGCTCATAAATGAGTTGGCACCGGCATCCAGCCCGGGCACATGTGGCAACCCCCGCCAGGCCCGGCAGCCAGCAATCTGCATGTCTACTTCATTATACATTAAACAATATTTTAACCCCCAAACTTGTGCTGAGCCCGGCATGAGACCGGCAAGCCTGAGTTCAGACACAGCTTCAGGCCCGCCGGGCCTGAATTTGGGCCCGGCGCCGGCTTCGTGGTCCTGAAATTTGCATCCCTACTCCACACGTCTGTAAGCTTGTCGATTCAGTGTGATGAGACCGGCCGGTGATGATGACCGTTGGCTGGACCAGATCGCGATAACTCGGTGCCACCGGCCGACGGCGCAGCGTCGGTCACACCCCGCAGAAAACCGGCCGGGACCGGCCCCAGACCAGTGTGGGCCGCGGCTTAGTCGCACCAAGTACAAAAATAAACTGCCTGACAGGCACGACCCGGCACGACCCTGGCACGACAATGCCTTGGCACGCAGGTTAAATGCGGTCATTTAGATTAAAAAAGACAGAGCAAATGATTTGCTGGTGTTAAAACTACAACCATGGCATGCCACACCACAATACTCACAGATGCTGGGAAGCCAACGGGGCCGCAGTTTCTCGTGTGAAAACAAAAGGAAATATTCACTTATTTTTGTTGCTATCTTAGGAATATTACACGGGCATTTTGGTTTGTTTTTAGGTATTGCTAAGACGAAATGAAGTCAAGCCGACTAAGCTATTAATAATTTTGAATGGCATATCCTCGTCGAAGTTCAAAAAGTGCAAAAAGTGCTGGTGATCTTAGATGACTTTAGCTGACCTTGCAAAGGTCACTGAGCAACAACTGCACATGGTTCATCCAGAATAAGCTAAAATAACATGATTCTGAAATAATTGGCCTGATAAAATGCATATTCTCTGAATAGGAAGCATTTATAGATTTTCCCATTTACTTATAATGGGAAGGTCACGAAATTGCTCTGACCTTAGGTCACCAATACACAAATTTGAGATAAACTAACTGTAGGTACTTATGACCCTATGAAATCCTGCAAGTTTCAAATTTATCGGACAAACACTGTGACTTTGGCACGACCACAAATATTTTTGGAGTTAAAGTCACTTGACGTAACCTGTTGACCTGACCTGAGATAACCCGAGGTAAACAATTTCACACCATGTGGGTAATTGATGCCCAAACAGCTGGGCCAAATTTGGCAGCGCTGTGCGCCGCCATTTTCCCGCTATTAATGACAAACCGGAGGGAAATCAATCCCCCGACAGTGCGCGTGTTAAGTCAATATCGGTGACATGAGCGTGCCACTCCTGAGTCGACTTGTCGCGGAATGCTCCGTATGCGAAATAGCACAGAACAAATATTTTTTTCTTCAGTGATATTTAATCCTCTCTGAAAACGAGGAGGGAATACGAACTACCCGTGAACTACTTTAAAACCACTTATATTTTTAGCAACAGACGTCAAACAGATATTGACACAAATATGGGTGCGGGTCCCCGCGTTCTGTTTATGCTGTATATACTCGGCGCAGACGCCGCTCACGTCAGCCGCGCGTGACGTAACATTCGTCTCACGCGAGGAAAGGAAAATGTCAGGGATTTCTCACGACACGCTCTGCATAGGAGGCGAGCCACGCGCCGTACCTCGGAGGGGTCACAGACGATCACATTTAAAGGGCATGGTAATTGAAAGGTTATTGAAGTTTACGAGTTATAGAAATTTAAAGGCTAAGTTCTACTAGTTGTCAACAATTATGTGTTGCTGGTATAAATATTCCCAATTTGCGTCAGCAGTCTTCATGTTCAATGGCTGGTTTTCCACCGGGTAAACATGGTACTCTTCAGTCAATTTTAGACGGTGGCAGTAGCGTAGCGAAGATCAAAAGTCCCGTCGCTCAAACATTCACGATTCATGTCCGTGACCTTTTGTAGGACATCAAATGCCTACGAAATATTAGTCCCACAAACCTTACTGTTATCACTTTCGTCGGGAATTGTACGATGTTGGATGATAATGCTGTTGAAGCCGTACTTGGTCATAATGATGATGTTGGGATGAGCAGAGGGGCGGCCGATTGCGGGGGAGGGGGGGGGGGGGGGGGGGCAGGGTACCCAAAAGCCCCAGTCAAAAATCGGGGGGGGGGGCAAAAGGGTCATTTCGCTCCCCCCAGATTTTAGCCAGCTCATTATCTCACGTTTTCAGCCGTGTGACACATTTTTTTCTCTCCCGATTTCGTCTTAACCAATCATAGACCTCATGCAATGATTTTCACGTGTGCTCTGGCGATGAATAAACATCCATTTCTAATGATCAGTGAATCTCTGTCCAGATGTGTGTCATCAATTTGCATAACTAGAGGCGATTATTGCTTGCTTTGCTTAGCGAAAATCTGTATTGACCAGCGGCAGGGTCTGCACTATTCAAAGTCTGTCGTAAACAAAGCTGGCATTTTTGTAATCTACATGTCATCTACAGGTGTGACAGATTCGGGGTTGGGGGCGCAGTTGGCCCCTGGCAAAAAGAAGAGGGTAAAAAAAATCCCCTCGATCTGGCGGGCCTTAGAAATGGTAAAAGTAATGGCCGAATTTGTTGATGTAAAATGAAGTATTCGGCCAGCTTTGGGTAGTAGGTATCTATAAAATCACAGCGCAAAAAAAAATAGCGCCTGCGGTGCAAAATAAATAAGTGGGCACACCACTGAACACCCATATTGCAATATATGTATAGCAAATAGTACAATTTACACACCTTTCCTGTCTTTCATCACGAACTTGTATGTCGGCACACTTCTCTGCTCTACAGCACATTTGTTTAGAATGAGCTCGGCAAATTGCCCCACAGCCCCTGCCTTTCCACCCTAATCCCGCGGACCGCCGCAGGAGGAGCAGGGAGGGCAGCTGACCCCCAATCTAGAGTTTTTGATAAATGTAATCCGAGTGTTTTAATGGGATGGATTTCCGAGATCAGGACCGACGCTAACCTAAGCTTGTTTCGCGGGCCCTGACCCCACCATCAGATCGCGCAATTCCAAACATTGGCAGCATTTAGTGGCGAAGTTTATCGTCCCCAAAGGCTGAGGACGGTCCCCCGGTTCGCTGGCTTGTGGGCAAAC